>OX376374.1:119133556-119207737 GCA_947369275.1 Nemotelus nigrinus
AAATATTGTAAATTTGCTCAGCAAAATAAAGCTTTTTCGCTATAACTTCCGGTCCAGTCATGAAATCAAAACGAAGTTCATGCAATAACTGGACCTTAATGTAAACCAAATGTCGTAGGAATTTGGTAAAAAAATCATGAAAGGGTTGCCAGCTATGGCCATTTTTGTATTTTTTTGGAATTTCTTTACTAAGCGATTATGTCATTAGATTTGCAAATTAGAATGATCCTGCAATTACAATTAACAACAAATATTAACGTTTCGAGAAATTGAAAAGTTTTGAGGGTAGTAACCCTAAAATTCTTTTCACCCCTATAACTTCCAGCGCAGTTATCCAATCGAAACGAAATTTACAGGGTGGCTTTAACTTAGCGTGCAGCAGATTTGGTATATTTTTGGATATGCTGCTAATACAGGGTTTCCAGTATAAGATATTTTTGGAAATATTACACCACCAGATGCTTCAAATTACATACTCATATGCAAACATTTGCAATAAAAATAAAGAACCAATTTTTTAATTTGCATAGTTTTGAAAAATTTTCGGATGGCAGCTTCAAACAACGTTCAACCACTGAAACTTTCGATGAAATCCTGCGATGAGAACGAAATTGAAAGGATGAGTTGATTTAAGTATGAGCTTGTTATGGTAAACTTATTGCTGCTTCGTTGGAAAAATGTTGCCAGCACTGAACATTTTCGTCATCTATGTTATATTTGGGTTCTGTTGCTTTGAATAAGGAATGGTTACTATGATGCTACAAAAAAGTGTATAACGTCTTTCCACATTTTTTTGTCACTCAAAGAAAATTTCTTTGAAAATCAGTTTTCAAGCGGTTCTGATGCGCTAGACTTTTTTTTTAAATTCAATGACGGAAGTTTTAAGGAGGTTGATAGTTTGCTCCTGCTTGACTTTTGAGCTTTATCAAAGAGTTAATCAATATGAAATATATTTTCAATTACTTTGGGAAATTCACTAAGATCTTCTGAATGAGTATTGAAACTATATTGTCTAGGAAAAAGTAGTGTCAATTATATGGAAATATATATTTAGCAATTTCGGTCAAGTAAAACCAAATGTAAAACTTAGCTTTTCAGGGCCCCCGCACGCGAAATTCTAACCAACAAAACGTTTCCATAAAATATGCAAAAAAAACTATCTTGCAGTTCTTTATGTTTTTGTCTATCATGCAGTTGTCTTTGTTTTTGTCTAAACAGACAAAAACATAGACAACTGCTTATACAGCAGACAATTGGCTTAACACTTTCTGAGCCAAGCTGTCATATTTTCTTTGCAATAATTATAATTAAAACTGAAAACACTATTTAATGCTTCAATTTTCACCATTTATTATTTTGCATCACATAATAAAATCTAAAATGATGAACAAATTTCACACCACTCTTCGCTAAAATTTTAACATCACGTGTCAATTCCAAACTTATCCACACTGATTTACGCAAGCATCAACAAATATTATTTCTCGTGGAAACTCTGAAAACATTTCGCACCCACGCTGAGCAGCTTCAGACAAAAGAACTAAAGAGCAAGAGACGATTGATTCAACTCTGCCATTTATTGTTGATCATTACAAGTTAATTAACAAATGTTCGACATCCTACACCTGTTTGCATCACTCGAAAAAACTACAAATTTCCAGCACGATACACAAACCCACTTGAATAGACGACAACGCCGAACCGCCAACGCCAACGTCGAGCCACAACAAAGATATTAAGTTGCCATTTCCTTCGAGCCGGGCCACGCGGAGCGTAGTAACCGGTGAAAATGTATGAGACCGCTGACGCGTAGGCGGAATTCAACCTCCTACGGAAAGGAAACTGCTGCTCGCTCGACGATTGGGGATGTTTTGACCGAGACCGTCTTGGTCTGTATCAAATCAAGGATACTCGTTGTGGTTGAAGACAGTGCCAGGACATGGCGCGATGACGACGCCAATGATGTGTGCGAACCGCCTCCAATGCTGTTACATGGCTGCGAGTTGTGGGATGCTACGCCAGGAGCATGCGCCAAGTTTTGGCTATAGGGCTCGAAAAATGGAGGCAATAGGGAATCTTTGTTGCTTTTCTCGACACCACTCACCCCACCAAGTTCCATTGTCAGGTGGGTGTTGTTGATGGCCTTCTGCCCAATTAGTAAAGTCTAGCGTCGGGAGCATTTGCTTTTACTACGTGTACTGGGGGTAAGTTGGTCTCCCGAATCCATGAAGTTTTGAATGTTATAACGTTTCCATTGAACCGAGCAAAACGAGCTTTTGACTGAAATGCGTACTCGTGATTTTAACCCTTAAACGATTGCGAAGATTTCGTGGGTGGAAATAAGTGTGGGTATATTATGAAATATTCGTGCACATTGAAAAAGTTTAATTTAAGTTCGGCAGCATTTAAATGATTCACTTTAAGAATTCAGAAAAAGATTTTAAATATTTAAAATTTTTTTTTAAATATTAAACATTTATTGGAAACATGACATACAACTGCAATAAAAATTAATTTTGAAGGCAATATAGATTCTAAAAGTTATATTTATGCATAATGGTTTGACTTTCAGAAGGTGACATCCAATAGTTTGCATCACTCATCAAATTGAACATTTTGTGAAAAAGCAGTTCAGTTATATCTTCAAATAATTTGTTAAAATATTTAAAATATAATATGAGAGCATACAATTCGTTGTGTCTTAGTTTTTGTTTTCCCAACTGTCGTCTTTTGCAGCAATGGATTGCAGATTTTTAGCATTTTTTTTTACGATTTTGATAAGAGTTACAGTTTCATCTTCGTATTATGTTTGAAGATTGATGATTTAAAAGCCGTTTGAAGCTTGAAGATTGAATCCATTTGAATCCCGATGGGGTTCTGTTCTCTGTGTTCTGTATCCTGTCATTGAGTGGTGGTGACCCTGCTTGTATCTTCAATTACCGTCCAATCTCGCTTCTACTTCGCTTTAGCAAGCTACTTCAGAGAGTTGTCTACAACAGAATTTATCCTCTATTCGAGCCTTTCCTTGCCAACGAGCAACATGGAATTGTCAAAGGTAAATCTACTGTTACCAACTTGGTATCTTTCAGCAACTTCTGCCATCGATCAGCAAAGACAGGTGGATATTCTTTACATTGATTTCTCTAAGGCATTCGACTTTGTCAACCACGTGCTTCTTCTCTTGAAATTAGACAAATATGGTTTCTATGGTCCGCTGCTCTCCTGGTTTTCTTCTTACATTTATGAACGTGCTTGTGTTGTAACTGTGAACTCCTGCTCCTCTGCTCCCTTCTATCCCACCTCTGGTGCTCCGCAAGGATCGATACTTGGCCCCTTGTTGTTCTTAATCTTCATTAATGATATTCCAGGTCTCCTAAACTCCTTCTCCCTTCTTTACGCAGCTTAAAATATACAATTGAATACAATTGAAGACTGTTTTCAGCTACAGCATGATCTGCACACTCTGGGCAACTGGTGTAGTGCAAATTATCTTACTTTGAATGTCTTAAAATGTCGCCAAATGTCATTCACGCGTAAAACTAACCCTTTAGTATTTTCTTATTGCGTTTCTGGTACCTCTCTCGATGCTGTATTCTGTTTTAGAGACCTGGGAGTTATTTTCGGCACTAAACTCTTATTTGACCAACACATATTGCATATAACTGCCAAAGCGTCCAGGCTCTCGGGTTTTATACTTAGATCTTCTACTGATATCTCCACCTGTGTACACCTGTTTTGCTCTTTTGTCCGCAGTATCTTTGAATATTGTTGTCAAATATGGTGCCCACATTTTCAGTACTTAATTGATGCGGTTGAATCTGTACAACGCAGGCTCACCCGCTCTCTGCTTTTCAAATTCAATTTGACTTACAGTGGGTATAGTGCGAGACTTACCATGCTGCAAGTTCCATCCCTGAAATCTCGTAGGCTGTTCTTCGACGAATGCTTTCTGTTTAAACTACACCATCGACTTGTCCCATCTGACCTCTGCAACCTGGTTTCCGTCCGTGCATTGGATCGGTCATGTAGATCAACCTTAACGTTTCATGTTCCTTTTGCACGGGCTGATACGTTTACCTAGGCAGCATAATGAACTCAGACATGGTTCCATGCCACCGGCCTTGTTGCTTTTCAAAATCATCTTAAAAGACCAAGTAATTATTTATTCTGTTTAATGCATGTTCATCTTGGCTAATTGCTTATTTAAATTTTGGATTTTTATTTTCTATTGAATTATGATACTCTTGTTTGTTTTATATATGTTTTTGTTTATATTTATCATTGTCTATTGCGTAATTGGACTCGATCTGTTGTTTGAGACATTAAATAAATAAATAAATTGAGGATTTTTCTAGTATCTTTGAATTTCTGTTGTTACCGGTTTCACCAAGAGACTGTTTGGCTGCATCTGCTATTGCTTATCAGGTAGGTCTTTTAATAGCTCCCTGATATGGCTCTGTTTAGAGTGCAAAACTGAATTTCTATTGTCTTCGGCGTATTTATCCTACCACTAGGACCCACTTTTTCCACAAGATGTCGATTGAACTTAGCCCAATCAGGGCTTCTTGAGCTTCTCTTCGTCGCAACGGGTTCCAGATGCTTAGCTAAAGAGAACACCAAGTAGCGATGTTCAAAAAGTGAAATTTAATCCGATACGCATCATGCAGCTATTGGTCCAATTGTTAAAGGTAAACGCAGTGATGTATTCATAACAACACTCCGGTTAGGGGTGGCAAAGTTGCGAAAATCCCTGTGTTTAAAATCATTGGCCCCGCAGAAGCTATAAAATCAAACAGTCTGCCTTCTCTGGTGTTGCATTTACTGATGCCCTACTGATGTGATCAGAGTTAGGATCGGGACCCATCAGCAGTTCCATTTTCTCCAATTCAGCGTACTGAATCAGGCCCTTCAGCTCTTTTGTTGGCGGCAGGAGTAAGAAGTCAAAAGGAAGGTAAGCTCCTGGTTCTTTGCTTTTTGTTCTGGAGACATATCCATAGATAGTCACAAAAGAAGATGCTCCACATCTTCTTCACTTGATTAAATTTAGCCGCATGCAAGAAGTAGCTCAGCATCATTGGGTACCTCTATCTGAGCGCCCAGAAGTTTCACTGATCAAGTAAAATCACCGACCTGAATTTCTTCTTGGTATTTATGTACTTGATGATAAAGCGCTTCACATCGATGTTCTGATTCAGATTACTGAACATGCCGGTTATGTCACCGACACTTTTGCGAGTACCAAGAATCGAACAACTGACATGTATGAGTTATTTCTCTCATTAACTGCCGCTTCTAATTAGCATTTTTTACGTGCTACTCCGCTAACAGACTGGGTATCTTTGCTGGGTGGTAAGCAGTTTTCCAGGGCAAGCGGGATATTCCTGCTTTTAAGCGTCCTCTCTGAATCCTGACTCAAATCAGAAGGCATTGATTTTTTATGCAGAGCTCTCTTCTGCCCAAAGCTGACAGCCTTATCTAGTTGACGATATTTAGTAGGAGTGGCTTTGCTTCCTTCATATCTGTCGCGAACTCACAGCATTGGCAATCTACAGCATGCGAAAAATTGGCAGCAAATTTTCTTCTACAGAAGTTTTTTTACGCTCACATTCACATAATTTTTTTCACTAAAAACTATTTGAATGTGAGCATCAAATTTAGAGTGCGTGATTTTGACTTCGGCGCAAATAGTTTTAAGCCGAAGTCAGAGGGCAGCGTGACCCTAACTTCACCAGCGACCAGAGACTGACTATGCTTGGCGAAATTTTCGCCTCTTGTGTTTGTATTGTTTCTCTATATGTTTCTTTCAGCTTTTCCCTTATAGTTGCACAAGTGCTTCGATACGTTTTTGCTGGGGCTAACTTGACAGGCCATGCCTAAAAACGTTCTCTAGCTGCAATATTTCACAACAACAAAAAAAGGGGGTTTGTCTGTACAAGACTAAAGTACAGACAAACCCCCTTTTTTTGTTGTTGTGAAATATTGCAGCTAGAGAACGTATTATCATTACAGATGAAGCATACGTAGCATCCCCCTTTCCGGAGCATATCCGCCCCATTTTTCATAAGCCACCCTAGCCACACAGAATTAGCAAAGCGGCCAGCAAGCTTCTATCGGGGCCGGATAAAAGGGTGCTCCGCTAATGCAGACTAGATGCCATTATGACAATTTCTAGGACACGCTGCTCCAGTGAAAAACTTTTTTACTGTCTCGCCTTCTTGACGATTTGCCATCAGACCTTTTGCCAGGCTCTCGACTGAGCTTCAGAATAGTTGAGATACTAATGCCAAGGCTCATATTTGTAAATAATTACAATTCCTAGAAAAATTCCCTCGCTTTTTCAAGCTGGCTCTGAGGTATTCAAGCTCCGCAAAAAAACCCTTGCCGTTTTTGCTGCATTTATTCCCCTGTCCACAGTCGCCGGCAGCTTTCTCTTTTTTTACAGATTCTTGTACCACCTTAGATTGACTTGGTTCCTAACCGTAGATCACTTTTTTCTCCTGCACTTTTTGCGGGTGTCTTATTTGCACTAGATGGAGTTGTCTTCTTCAGCACTTTGCTTTCCCACTTTCGTAACGATTATGAAGAAGCCACCTTTTTTCTAGTCATGACCGAAGTCAAATTTTTTGTTGCAGCTGTACTTATCTATGTGTGCTCTTCCAGGATCCTCCATCACAGTCATATATGACGCTAGGGCCAGTAGAATCTGAGCTCTTGCCGTACTGAGCTGGCCGTGAACAGGTAGATTTCCAAACTCAATCTGGTTGCCAGTTGCAGAGATAAGTTCTTTAGGATTGGTCCTCATATTGTCTTCCAGGCTATCTTAGTATGACACCATAATAAGGTGGTGCTCGATAAGAGAAGTTTCCCAGTTGTTTGCGGCAGAAAAAAAAAACAAATCATTACAGTTCCTTCACGAGGCTTCACTATGGGTCTCGAAAATTCTTGCTAAGAGTCCGAATTTTAGCTCTCATCTGCATATACTTATATAACTATGCAAAGCCATTTGCTGATAAAAATAGAAGGATACGTCAAGTATCAGTCCGGCGTATATATATATATATATATATATATATATATATATATATATATATATATATATATATATATATATATATATATATATATATATATATATATATATATATATATATATATATATATATATATATATATATATATATATATATATATATATATATATATATATATATATATATATATATATATATATATATATATATATATATATATATATATATATATATATATATATATATATATATATATATATATATATATATATATATATATATATATATATATATATATATATATATATATATATATATATATATATATATATATATATATATATATATATATAAACAAAGTGATTCAGATGAAAGTGCCTTGAGGTATATCAAGTGATTCCTTAAGGTGAGTTGTTGAAAAATACACATTGTCCTTCCTATGATACCCCCCTTACAACCTATAGCCGTTTGTAGATTTTTCGACTTTGAATCTAACCTGGTCAATTTGAAGACTTTTAATTTTTGAATAACTAGGTTCTAATTATTATTATGGTTGTGACACCTTTCAAATGAGACCTCATTTATTATTATTTGCAAGTAATTCTTAGAAAAATTAATAGCGGTTATTCCAAAAATTATTTTTTTACATTAAAATTCCAAAGAATGAACCAATTAATCTTTGAAATTCATTTCTGCAGAATACAATTTTATTTCGTGTTAAAAATGCCCTATATGTCCATTTTGGTTTGCATTTCAAATCGATTTTCTACTGGAGATCATTATCTGTATTTAAGAAGACCAAAAAATTGTAGCATCTGAATCAGCGTACAAAGGAACAATTTTTTCAGTAGTTCAACTTAAGGGGACATAGCCCCTTCAAGTTGAAAAAAAATTTGTTTTTCCAAAGGTTAGTTTTTAATTGAATAAAAAGACATATCTTAATGAAACTTTGTACACACACTTTACTTGCTTTATACTACATAAAAAAACAGTTGCAAAAATTTTTTTGTGACCCCCTGTCGTTTGCTACAATTTTTTTGAAAAAACACCAAAAAAACCTGGCGTACACGATAACTGCCCTCAGAAGAGGCTGAGAAGAAACAAAAACGGGGTTTTCATCAGCATCAAAGCGGCCTTAGAATGAACTAAAATAAAAATTTGGTTGTCGATGTTTTCGAAAATCGATGTTTTTTCCCCCAAAAATCGGTTGTGCAGATTAATGTGCTAAAATTTCAGGACAATTGGATAAAAACATTTTTCTTAATCATGCACGCCAACTTGAAAAAGGTTGTTTCACGTTTAAAGTTAAAATTCAATATTTTTTGTAATAAATCTTACCAAAATTTAATCTGCGTTGCCTGGACCATACAATATACCTTCCTCTTGTTCATACTCCTCTTCTTCCAAAGATTTTTGCTCTCTTCGAGCAGTTCTGGCCTCTTTAGATGCCTCAATCGAGTGTTTTTCCGCCTGGTTGATTCTTGCAGCATCTCTATTTTCTGCATGTTCCAGCGCACGTGGACAATTGTAATTCCCATGACTTGCATTATTTTCAAGATAGTCATGAATCCTTCATTAAATGTGTATGCAGAAATATTTGCAGCCATATTTATATTTCTTCTACAAAAAGTATGTTTAGGGGCCAAATTCCAAATACAAGAATTATAGCTTTCGTTAATATTCTGCGTAAAATTGCCCAAGCAGTGCTTTAATAATTCTTTTGATGATAAGTCTTCATAAATAGGCTTTAAAACTTCTTGTACCTCATCATCTAAAGGTGGAGGATGCTTGAACCAGCTGCCTCCGCCTTGCGCCAGTTACACCAAGTCTTTTCTCCAACAGGACAATAAGAGTGTTGAGGGTTCTCATCATTTGAAATTTTTTGGGAATATGCTGCCCAAATTTCCTTCCGCATGTTTTCAACCGAATTATAGTTTCGTCGTATAGGTAGACCTTAATATGTTGATAAATTTTTCATTGATTTTTGTGTCAGTTGGACTTTTATCGGACCTTTTTTTTGGAGTTTCAGCACTTTTTTAGAAGCATCTTTTTTCAGATAATTTTTTTGTTTTGTTTTGCCGAGCCTAACTGTTATTTTGCTTCTTTTGAAGGAATTGACTCACTTATCTTTCTCTACACTTTAGCCTAAGTCGATGTAGTGGTATAGCGAAGTGAACGAAAACCATAGAAAAAATGACCTTGGCGCGCTTCGCTATATATGGTCATAACATTTTTTTTTATAATTTCAATTTTATATTATTAAAATCATGTTTTTAAAGCTTCATTCTAATGCCGGGTTTCCACCAAAGAGACAAAACAAAAAACACGGACAAAACATGTTTTTCTGAACAAAAACACGAATGTTTTGTAAAAACTGAACAGTTTCGCGAGCATTTTTGTCTCTGAAAACTGTTTTAGTAAACAAAACACCTTTTTTGTCCGTGTTTCTTATTTTGTCTCTTTGGTGGAAACCCGGCATAACATATTCAATCAAAAAACAAAAATCGATTTATGAAAAATTTGAACGTAACCAATGATGTGGTGCACCGTAAGGCACCTTGATCTGAAACACCCTATGTATATATATATATATATATATATATATATATATATATATATATATATATATATATATATATATATATATATTTTTTTTTTGCTTCACCTAATCCATTTTTACCAAAGATTTTCAACTATAATTAAGGATTATACTATTTGCTCCTACTTAAGCAATCGAAGGGTTAAAGTAAATAGAAATATCTAGTCTGGAACAGATACAGGTATCCGACTTGTGGGTGTGGGAGCTTTCAATTCAGCTGGTGGAATCACATCACAGTCGCTTTGTGGTACTCGATGGCGTCTTCACTCCATCGCTAGTGGTTGTGGTGTTGTTCTGTAGCGAATGCCGGTTGATTTTGCAGTCGAATCGATAGAATGTGAGTTAGGGGGCCTCTGTATCGAGCACGAAATCGTACACACTACATAATATTGTTAAATTGTACTTGCATAGTTGTGCGGTAATGGCACCTCCACCAGTGGGCCATACGTTAAATGTTGTGTTGCATGCGCCTAGGCTACGAGCTGGCACAATATCGAGTTTGAGCTTTATTTAAATGGACCTACATACAACTTACTTCTTCTCGTCTTCTGTGTGCTTTTTCAGAGAGCTCGAACCGGTAATGGCGGTTTAGTGCGGTGCGACTTGTGCGGACTCTCAGCGCGGCTCAACATTCCAACGAACATTCGGATCTCTATAGATGTCAGTCCGAGACCGTATTCCCTGGCGTACGTTTTGGAGATGAGAATTCCTTAAATGTGTCCTTAAAATATAATTATTGGACTATCGCAAAGCAGTGCAAAAGAAGTTTCGGTAAATAGTTAATTGGAGACGGCCAACGAAATTACGGAGCAGTGGCTTTTGAACTAAGTGGTGACAATTTTTTTCTTTCGTTTTCATTTTCGCGTTTAAGTTGAAATTGAAGTAAATAATCGTGTAAGATAATATAAATGCTGAAATATCGCGACAATAAATGTGTGTCTTAGTGAATGTGTAGATTTTGACGAAAAAGTGATAAATCCTTTCAAAAAAGTTACCGAAATAATGGTGACAGTGAAATAGTCCAAATTTAGATAACATCCAAGTTATTTTATTAAAATAGAACGTGCGAGTGGACTTTTATATGTTCTGTACTTAAAGCGAATTACTAGCTCCTAGTGTCCCTTTAAAAAACACCAAACAGTACACTCCCGGGTTAATAATGAATCATGATTAATAACTAGCACTCAAACGAATGTAAAAATAAATCTTTTCAGAAACTAAAAATCAATAACAACATAACAAATATCATAGCGTAGTTCGCCCGAAACGTGTCATTTCGACGAAGAAGAAAAGGATTATTCGAAAAAATTGAATGTCAGCCATTTTGAAAAAAGCCCAAAACGGATTCCATAATGCTACCACCAACACTACAACAACAATCGTCGATACCGTTACAAACTGCGAGTCCTTCGAAGCTCTCATCTCCATCATTCAACAATGTCAGGGAAAAAAGACAGCAGCAGAAGCACCACCAACAACACCATCATCAACAACAACGATATCCGCACCAGCATTATTATCAACATCATGCTGGACTGTACATCACCGTACTGTTATTCGTCCTTGCATTGGTAATCGGCCAAGGTAAACATTTATAAACATCTATTCTAGTCTTATGAATTGAGTAGCGTTCTATTGTTAAAAAGTCCAACTTATTGAAGGTATTTCGTTGAAATCAGGCTAGATGGGAGTTTTTGCAGGTAAAATAATTTCGTGCTATTTGTACTTTCCTGAGAAATATTGCTTTTCAATGAAAACCTTTTCGTGGGTCCTGGCTGTATTATTAGTGAAACCTGGCTGTATTGTTAGTGACATTAAAAAGGAATAATTTTGTATTGGCTATGCCGTTTGAGTGATCCAATTGATTTAAATCCAGCAAATAAACTGATTTGACAAGGTTTAAACAAAAAGATATTCGTAAATTTGGGATTACTTCGCTCTACTTAATTTTAAAACTTAATTAATAATTGTTTAAGATTCAATCAACTAGTGTTTTAATGATTTACTAATAATATAAAATATGGACACAATATAAAATATGGACTAAGCATATTTTTGTTGTCTTCGCAGAATATGGAGAAAGATCGTAAAAAATTACTTTGCTCTCAAGCAGCGCATCGTACAATCAAGAATTAAGATTTTTCGAAATATGTATGTTGAGAAATTTTAAGTTGATTTTTTTTTTGAAAAAATAAAACAAGATAAATTCAATTTCAGTAGCTTAAGTAAGTTTTTATGACATTTGTCGATGCGATTGAAGGGCATTTTTTGATTTTTTTTAGAGCAGGAAGCTCTAAGTTCGGTCAGCTACAGCTTTCCGTCACTTTATCGGAAAATCAAAGGGTTCAGCAAGATAAGCATTGAGAATATGCCCAAAAAGAGTCAAATCTAATGTATTGTTAAGCAGGTTACTCATTCATATATTTATATAGTTTCTAAATACCTATCTTTTATTATCATTGAGTGACCTTGAAAAATAAAGCAGGAAATTTTACAAACTTTTTTTCTAAAACGAATAAAGCTAGGCAGGTGGAATTGGAATTGTTTTTGCGGGATGAGTAAAATTGAATTTTTTTTTTATGTATATACATTGAAAATTTTATTTGACAAAGTGGTTTCGAAATTATGCACTGATTCTCATCAGACACAGTGCATACTTGACTGATGTGACAAGAAGGAAACCATGATCACAATTAAATAACCTTTACTAGACAGGTGATTCAAAAGCCTCATGATAGATAATATTCTGGCAAATTTTGCGTATATCTGTCTTAATTATATTCTTTGTAATATATATGTCAATCAAAATATTATTTCTGTTGCAATTTTTAATGGATTCTTGCAGAGTGACCGGTTTCCAAAAATTCTCAAATATAGTTCTCACTGAACAAACTGATTATTATAAGTTTGACATTATAAATTTGACTCCTGCAACATCTTCGGGAAAAACAGGTCCTTGACTGACGTCAGTCAAACTATAGGTATTTGATACGAATTATAATCAATTAAATCTGTTTTCCGTCTTATGTGTTCAATTCGGATTATTCATCATAGCTGTCTGAATTTATAATAGCAGATTCATTAGCTTCGTCGAAAATTTTAGCTAAAATCTCCGCTAGCTCAAATATGAGAGAGACCTAGCATATGATATGAGATAGGTTATTGAAAGATTAAGGAAACGTTTAAAAACCAGCCTAGGTAACTGTTTCGCAACATTCTTTAGGATAATTTAAGATGTATATTTTTTTATGCCAATGAGCCCTAAATCTTTCCCTAAATATTTTCGGAACTGAACTCACTAAATGCTCAACCATGACTTTGGTCAGGGTTTTTCATTCTTCACATAAAAATGTTTTCAATTCCGTTATAATTTTTAGTTTGCGAGCTGCAACACGGCCTTTCAAAAATTTTCAGCAGTTTTCTGTAAGTCAGTGCTTGTTGCTGGCCAAGAAAAAATGATAATATTATTTTCAGCCAAACATCGTTGCGTGTAACGGGTTGTATGGGGCCTCGCATTGTCTTGTTGAAAGATCGTTTCCCGAAGAGGCATTTTATCTTCAATAAAAGATAGAAGATAATCCTGTAGAATTTCTGCATATTTTTCAGTACCTTCAACAATACACGTTTCTAAATAATTATACCAAGACGTAGCGCCCCATACGATTATCTTTCCGCCCCCACCCTGGAGTTGGTATCAGACATAATCCAGGTGATACTGTTGATTTCTAAGTCTGTGGACACTTTGTTTTTTACAACTAGGCATAGATGAAAAGTGCTCTCATTCGACAAGACCACTCGTTTTCACTCATCGCTGCAATTATAATGTTGTTTGCACCATATCCTTCTATTTCCCGCATTTGTTCGGGATATGAGTGGTTTTTTTAACTGGTGGGTGAACCCATCTTTCAACTTCCGCACATAAGCATATTAAATTTCTTTCTCTAATGCCGGATTTATACACTGGGACGAGCGTCTCGTGTACAAGAGTAAACAAGACTCAACAAGACATTGGACGAGACTCAACAAGACATAGGGTGAATTGTTTACTTAGGATATTGCACCATGCATCTTTCGACAGTTGTGAGCTGTTTTGTTCAGTTCAGTGAACGATGACTGAGGTATTGCAACTGCCTGGTGTGCGTTGAGTTATTTCAATCTGGGACACGCAAACACATGTTTGAAGTCCCGGCGAAAAATTCGAAAATTTAAATGAGCACATGCTACCCTCTCGAATCCCTTTGACTTGATGCATAAAACCAACTTCGCTTCCAGCGGCTTCGAGCTCGGACGAGACGGTCATAAACACTCAGGCACAGCAATAAAAGGATCATTATCCCTTCATAAAACAAACAAGAGCCGACGAGCAAACCATTTACACACGCGTGCTTGCCATGAAAAACACAGCCGAGAATAGACAAGGAGACCATTTACACACAGACCTTGTCTTCATTTGGCATTCCTCGGCGAGAATGTAACTTCGGCATAAAATATTTTTTTTTTGTTAATAAAGTCGATGATAGCTTTCTTATCCTTTCTTTCGACTATAAATGGACGTCCCGATGGTAGTTTCGGCTCCACAGATCTTGACTCTTAATATTTTTGTAATGTACACTGTACACAGGACTTATTTATACAAAGTTTTGAAGAAATTTCAAATTACAAAGCGACAATTCAAAAGAAAGACACAATTTAAAAAGTTTCAACCATAAATCGGTATTATAAACCCTTAATTGCCAGAAAATACCGTTGTTAATTGATTTTATTGTCTTTTTTTTAATAATTTAAATATTTGAAATTAAACTTCTATGATCTCAGTTTAGCTATGAATTGATGGCCTGAGTCTTCGATTCATCATGTTCAGTAAAATAACGTTGTGAAAACAACACATAAGAAGCGAAAAACAAGAAGTTACTTGTTCTATAATTAACACAACAAAAATTATAAAAATGGGTTATATTTTTATTAATATTTCGAAAATACAAATAATTAATGCATATTTTTGTAACAAAAATAATTATGTTTATTTAGTTTTATTTTGGTAGATCCCAAGACATGCGAGATAGAGAGTAAAAGTAAAATAATCCCACGGCTACCCTCGTTGGGTGTAGGGCTCAGAACAGAGAGATTTAAGGAAATGAAACAAGCGTATACATATACGAAATTTAGTGAAGCAATTTCACTTCAAAGATAAAATCTATAAATAGAACAAATCGAGAGAATTACCACCTCAGATATTCACTTTGGTTTCTCCACTACCTAAGTTCTACAGGCTTTTGGTTGTAACTTGTCAAATTCACGTACACACGGCCTACTATCTCTAAATCGTGGAAGAGAAGACTCTTAAATTTGCCCATAGTGCTCATAGTTTTCCTTCACTATTACTAACGCTCAGATTCAGGTAAATTGCTTCAGTTTTCACTGCTGTTTTCATTGCCTTATGTCTCTCTCTTCTGAGGTCTAGTGATTGAAGCTGGTAGAGAGCTTCATCACAAACTTTTAATCAATGTGAATACGAGTGTGGAGTGATTAGTTCCACAACTCACTTTATCCCTGATTAGCTAGGTGAATTCAAAGCTCAATACGAAGTCACACCCATACACAAGAAGCCAGTGCTGTTTATCTATTCACCTTAAACTCAAATAGTCCTATATTTATGCACAAGAATGTATATCCATATATAGAAGGTGAGGGATGGGATCAATAAACACTAAAGAAAAAAACAGATATTGCCTTATGGCCGCATCTAGTTTGCTTGTGGCGTCAGCATAAGATCGTGGTAAGTGTCACAAGAGCTGTCCCTAGCTCCAATTCGTCAGACTTTTTGGTGCGCTAGAACCTATATAATGTGGATAGGAGTATGCTTAGCCATTCTGCACGCGTTAACGGATCTCGAAGACATTTGTAAGACCCAAGAGCAAGGATAGCTGTCGAATTCATAGGCGTACCGTGGCCTAAAATCTGGCAGGGGCCAGGGACCAGGGACCGAAAGGTTCAAAACATGCGATGATTTTATCTTCCGTAAGGTATACGTACTGTTCATACAACTTATATAATTTACAAATACATTATATGTTTATTAATTTATTCTTTGTTATTTGCTAATGCATAATGCAATATCAAATAAACTTCATGTATGCGAATGAATATTCAATTCGAATGTATTCATGTATGAACTACACATTAATCAGCTATGACCGCTAAGAAAAAACGCTTGTATGAAGCGAGATAAGATTGGAATTAATTAGAAATATAAGACAATTTTTTTTCGTTTAGAAGCTAAATATATTTCAATTTATACTTGAAGAAGAGGATAGCTTAGTTTCAAAATATATTTGAAGAAATTGAATTATATTAAGCTTAGAAGGAAGAAATTGATCTCTTGCCTCAAACTTTTGTTACCTAGAAAAAGTAAAAATAATTTGCCAAGATGAAGAGTGCTGTAACTTACTCTTTTCGAGCCATTTGGTTTGCAGGGATATATTTATAGCCCTAACTGCGTGTCCGAAGCTGAATGAAACAGCGAAACCTTTGAAACTAGTGCTTTTTGCTGTTTTTTGTTTTCGTGATCCTCTGGGAAATGTGAGATCCAGACAGTGCTTCTCTGCGAATGATTTAATTTTTTCTCAAACTACATACAAGTTTTCTCGCTCACTTAGTAGTGTTTTAACTGTTCCATTCACAAGATCTATCCCATCCCTAAGAGCTGCATTTTCAATTTGGAAATATGTGCTTAACATGTTCGTTATAGAAAGAACAAAGTCAAAGATGAAAAGATTTGCTACAAACTTAGGATTACTGATTGAATGAAAGATCCCCAATGAATAAACTGAGTTGTTGTATTTTCCCTCATCAATTTCTTTCTCTGAAGCCCCTTTTATAGTCCCATAGCTATAGATCACATATTTGCAATCCTGAAATCTCATTGACTAACGAGTCGAGCTTAAACTTCTCATTCCACGCCTTGTATTTAAACCAACTTCCTCTTCAGACAGCTTCAACAATTCGTGTTGCGATGGCTTTGAAAAGTGTAGGTAAAGTGATTCGATGGCGAACGATTTCAGCAATTATTTTTATTAATTCATTTTGTGTTTTGCCACTACAGTAGTTCACCACTTTGTTTTTAAAATTATTTTCAAAAGTTGAATCATGCTTCGCGAATAATGCACAAAATTCAAAAAAAAAATTCACGGTTATCACTGGCACCACTTTCATCATGTCCTCTGAAAGCACGTCTTTGACCACTGAGACACGTCGTAAGGCCGATGCTTTTTCTAAATAATTTCGGTTCTGTTCAAGCAACATATCACTTACTGTCTTCCAAGTACTATTAGAGTTTTATTATTGTATAGTTTTTATTATTGTATGCAATATGTCCTTGAACACATTGTGCATGAATTTTACTATCCGGATAATTTATCCGGTTTGCGAAGTTTAGTCGAGCTGAAATTTTGGTGTATTTTTGGCGACAATGGACATTCTATGGAAAATTTCGCATTGTGATAACTTCACATTGAATCATCAGATCATCACGAAATTTACAAGACTCATCAATGGGCATAAATAATAAGTTTCTGTCGTTTTTAAATAATGTCTGGGCAACCTTGTAGCTATCATAAGTACGTAAACACAAATCTTTCACACCATTGACTCTCTAGTATTTTTTTCGGCTTTTAGAATAAAATGCAAATGATTGATGAATTTGATACTATATTTATACAGTCAAATCTAAACCTTCAAAATTCCTAATCGCACAAAAATCGCACCGAATTATTTTTAGTTTTAGCACCTGGAACTTGCGATTACGGTATCTCGCAACCGGATAAAATTCATAGGCTATACTGATCTTGAGTAGATACAGGTCTGACAAAAGTTTAATGAATATGATAAAAACCATGTGGCAGTTGTGCCACTATGAAAAAACGCTCGGTGAAATTGAAGTGCTAGGCCTTTTAACTTCCGATGCAGTTATGGAATTATAATGAAATTCACACACATTTAACATGAGTGTAGGCTTACACTACTGCACTACACAACTCTTGCTGTAAACACAAAAACCTAAGAGGCGAAAACTTAAGTGTCTGTTGTTGGAAACATTTATTTTTCTGGGAGGGGCCAACCTAGGGTCTGGGGGGGCCCAACCCCCCCCCCCCCCTGGCCCCCTCTACGGCGCGACTATGCTGTCGATGCAAATCGTTGTTGATTTCGTTGATGTTTCGCTAATGAATTCAATTGCTATGCGTATGGCGTACATTGATCCGACTCCTGTATCCGTCTCTGAGCTGTTTATGAAAGTCCAAGCGTCAATGCCACTAGTGACTTCCACGATCCTCTATTTTATTCTTATGGCTGTCCCGACCAGGGAATTCTTGGCAAAAATAGGTGTAAGTTCACGCAAATGGTATGTTTTTCGCAAATGAAGATCTTATAAAATGTTCCAAAGTACGAATTGCAAACTGCACACTGGGGATATAAATCACAAAACCATTACTTATTCCATAAAGGAAACATTCAACTAAGAATACTCTATGTGACAGGAGGGTAGTAATTTCTAGGATGAGAAGACGTATACTTTACTCACAGTAGAGATTCGGAATTTAAGGAATAGCTAGCGAATAAATCAACAATATCAATTAAGTAACTATAATGAGAAAACCAAATTTGACAACAAAACTCGGCAAAGCAAGACAACAAAACTCGCACGAAGGAAATACCTATATACAGCCGTAGAAAGGAGGAAATATCTGCAAAAGTGCGTCTTGCCGCTAAGTATGTGCTTCTAAGGGTAAGCCAATCCAGAGGCATAAGCTTGAGGGGTTAGGACAAAATGAATTTTTCAATTTTTTTCCTTCTACAAATAGTTTGAACAATTTAGATTAATATTCAAAAAAAATTCAAAAGAATTTGGTGAGCAGGTAGATGTACGAGCCGGCCCACCGGCGCTGAGGGTTGGTCAAGCAGGGGTTTCATTCAAATGATCTCGTTTCTCTGAAATCCGATGATAAACAAAACATTAATGGAACCGAAGGTGGCTGTGGCAATGTTCGCAAGATCAGAAAAATTACATGGCGTGAAATATGAGCGTTTTTCTCGAAACTATGTTTCCAAAACGATCGCTCTAACACCCAAAACTTTCAAACTATAATATAGTAAGTTGTCCGAAGTTAAAGACACCAGACCGATATGCACTCGAAAAGTGCTGTCCAAATTGTAGTTGTGCAAAAAGTGAAAAATGCAGTTTCCTGTCCAGTATAAGGTCCAAATATTTAACACTATGAACAAGTTTTAATGTTATTCTGTTGAGGGTAGACGTGGTAATAGCCAGCAACTTGTTTTTCCTTACAAAGACTACAAGTTCAGTTTTTAGTTTACCATATGACCGGATTTTTTAGGTTAGGTTTGGGTCTGGCACAGTGCCGAATGAACCGGTCTGACAGAATTTGTGGGAATTAACCCCTCACAATGTCGTCAGCATATGCAACTACCTGAAAATCTGTGGCCCTAGAATTCTCCAATATCTCATTGAATGTCGAAATCCAAAAAAGGGGTGATCTAATCAAGGGTAATCTTGTGGCATTGCCGTACCGGCTATTTTTTCCGCCCTGGCCTCGATATCGAAATATCGAACCAAAGCCTTGACAATACTCACAATAGTGACATTGTTGAAATATCTGGAAGGCTGTTAACGTGGATTCCTTTTGTTGTTAGGATTTTTCTATTGAGCTGGCCAGATTTAGAGGCTGAAATTCAGACAATTATAAAGAAAATAATTTTTATTCCGACTGTGTGTAACTCATTTAATCAGTAATCGTTTTTATGAAGACGAGTTTTCAAGTGTTCAAGTTTATTCCAATACAATCTGCTGAAAAATTGAAAAAGAAAATTTATTTGTCGAACAATCGTTTGCAAAAGATGATTCATGGAAAAAAATAAGTGACTTTTCTATGCTTAAAGAACAGTTGAAAGTTTTTACAAGACTTGTTTGGGAATATATTATCGAGCTCAGAGAAATGTTTTTATCCAGAAGATATTCGACTACTCACTCTATTACTCAAGCCCAGTTGTATTTAATGACGAAAGTAACAACTGGAATTAAAATATGTTGATTGCTAGTGTTTTGGGTCTTGAATGTGGGCAAAAGTATCGAATTTTCGCAGTCAAATAATCAAATGTTTCGAAAATTTATTTTACCATTCTGTTTTGAAATTGATGCAATGTCAACAAGAAGATCCTATCGATAATCATACCACGTGAAGAAAAATACCTAGAGTTGGTCAAAACAATCAGGGTGGTGTAGCAATTGAGCAATTTTTCAACTACAGCAGCTGATAACGGTATGTAGGAAGAAATACGCCGAAGGTCGCTATTGTCCCTACTCCTCTCGTCTTTCCCTCCTTCGTTTGTCCTCGTTGCAATCTAGGAGATTGTTCCTCGATGAGTGTTTTCTCTTCGAACTTTGCCATGGCATTTTTTTGTCAGATCTTGGTTCCCAGATAAGATAACCAGACGTGAATCTAGTCGTCCAAGTCGTTCTTCTTAGGATTTCTCTGTTCCGTTTTCACGTACGGAAGTCTATTTCCATTCATCTTTGCTGCATCTATTCAGAACGCATAATGTCCTTAAGCTTGATCCTCTCCTGCATTTTTTTTTATAATTCAAGCATGTATTGAAAATGTTACCTTGATTTGCTATTTACCTTAGTCCTAATTTTAGTTTTCAAATTGTTCAATAATTTTTGTTATCTCTTTCCTTTTTTATGTTTCATTTTTCTTTTTTTTGCTTTCTTGACGCTGTAATTGTAATTGTATCTGTAGCGCAAGAGATCAATAAATATATAAATAAATAAATATAATAATAGCCTACTATCGTTTTTCAAGGCTCCTCAAGTTCTCTAATCTTTCCTGAATCACAAAATTGCGGGTGTACCAGACCATGGGTCTTTTCATTACTCATTTATGGATCCAAGACTTGATTGCTTAGCAAAAGCCCTCCGATCTCTTAGTCCCGTTTCAGGGGAAGGTATTACAGAGAATCGTTGACCCATTTGTAAAGAAGCGTGATTCAGGAGATGCTTCAAGTTGTACGCTATCTACCTAGAAGCAGATATAAACACAAAGACAAAACTTGGTAAACTTCGATCGGCAGAATACCTCGCATTGTCTGATTGGACGACATCGAATCGCGTATAAGCCCGGTGAAAAAACTTGTGAATGGAGGCTAGGATTGGACTAGCTAAAAAATTATACAACATCACGCATGAGCTAATGTTGGTCTTCAATGGTGCATGTGTTCACCACCAAAAGAGCTCCAAAAACGAGTACCAAAAAATTCATATTCTGCGTAGAAAAGCCAGAAAGTAAAGTAGTAGTAAAGTTACCGTTGTCTACAGGAGAGAGTTTTTAATAGTAATTAAAACTATATATAGCTCGGAAAGAACGTGAATTGCAATACAATTGCGAGAAGTAGATAGCAATATCCAAGTCCAAGTTGGAAAAAGACACAAAGTACCCCGCCAAGCAACCCTGCTACGATCAAATTCGTTTCTCATTCCCACTAGGCAATATACATGTGCTTTGCCAAAAAGACTATTTTAACTAATGGCGATTTATGCAATATTGATTTTCTCGAAACATTTTCTCAGTATTAAAATGGTAAGCGATAAGGTAGTTAGTAGGGAATACTACTTTTGATGCCATTTGGCGAGTAAAAGGAATATCTCCGACACTTTTATGCAACCAAATACAGGGAATTTCGTTTGTTGCCAGTGAATGTTCGCTGCGCTTACTGTTTCTTGATGGGATAATACGCACGCCAACACACTCTTACCTATCAGCTCACACGGATATATACATTCTCACCTGTCGTTTGTCAGTATGCTTTTCTCACTTCCGGATGTGATAAACTGAACTTATTTTGGTTTTGTCTCTTTTTACGTGCCAGCTGATGGTAAATCCTTCATTCCCTGCCAATCTCTTCCATCAATAAATCACGTACGTTCAGGCCCCTGCCTTGGCTTTACGCCACTGTCTGCAATTCAATATCCTCAGCACCATGGGGTACGCCATCGCTGCATCGAAAACACAGCTTGCGTTGGTTTCGCTACTTTAAAAGATATTACTTTCTACCACTGTTTCAATTTTTTATTTTGACCTTGAAAAAGGAGAACAAGAGCTCACAAAGTCAAATACTACCTCAACATTGTATGTTTTTACTTTACTCAAATAATAAGTCTAAACAAAAGAAAATGGAAAGAATACGTCTATAGGATTGCGTCAATGATGCCTTCAAGCAATACTCGTAATCACTGGTTTACACGAAATTCGTAGAAAATGAGCAGTTTTCAAAATTATCACAAATTCTTCCCATTTTGCTTAGTCATTTAAATAAATTCCAAATTGGTTCTGTCTAGAAACGACAAAAAACCATTCCATAAAAATATATCTTCTAGCCAATATTAACACAAATATTTCATAAATGGATTTAATTGACAAGAACAGGTTTTTCAATCATCAAATACTCTAAAAATCACTAGCATGCCAACTGGTTGAAATCATTTTCTCTAATGGAATAATTTGTTGAAATCATCCACAGCAGACGAAAAAAATCGACGTGAAATCGCAATTTAACAGCACTTAAATTAAAAACCATGCACGACAATTCTTGTACGCTTGGTTGGATATCCTATAAAAAGTTCTTCCTCTGTATGTCTTTTGTATCGATCACAGCAGTCAATTTCAGTAATTTTAAACAAAAAAGATGTTGCATTGTTTACAAAATTCGCCTCGAATACTCCTAAGCTATGCGGTATGTCCGAAAACAAAACCGCCGAGAAAAATATTCATCAATGTAATCTAACCACTTCAGATACATTACAAAATCTAATATTGAAGAGTTAGCGATTATTTCGTTTTCGTATAAAACTCGCGTGAAATGAAATGCATTCGGAATGAGTCTTCTGTAATTAATTCACAGATGCATGACTGCCGGCTGCATATTGGATAATAGTGTGAATCACTTTTATTGTTTTATGTATACATCATTATTTCAGCTTTCTTCTCGCCGATCTAATGAATTTGATTAGATTCCGGTTTTGTATTGTTTGTGTTTTTTTTCATGGGAAAAATTAAAAGAGATAAAAGATTTTCAATGAAGATGAAGATTTTTATTTAGATTTAAGAAACGGATATGGCAAGGCCGGGTGGTGCAACAAATTGCTGGCTGTAAACACTCAATGCATTATGCACTCTATGAGACTGCAGTTTCACTGTGAAAACAAAGTAAAAACGTTCCGATGAAAATCAAACAATAAATTTGTAAGATTCATCTTGAACTCCAGTTTTATTCTCTTGAACAATGAAGAACCAGTGTAGTCATCAAAATTAGGCTAATTATTGTGTTTGCAAGATACCAAAACATCTGGGGCTAATTATTTTATTGAAATCTCGCAAATTTAGTTTCGTTGTTGTGACAGTGAGTTCAGGGCGTTCAAATAAGTGAATTAACACAAACTGTCTGATTGAAATTCTCGGAACGCATAGTGTACTCCGTACTAGTGATGGGTCGCTCAGGAGCGAGCCAATCAAAAAGAGCAACTCTTTTGAAGGAGCTGTGTGAGTGTGAGCCAGCTTTGCAGAAAAAAGAGCAACTCTTTTGAAAGAGCTATGTGAGCCATCAGTGAGAATAGCTGCACACACTTCATACCTTCACTTTAGTGGAAATAGCGATATTACGGAGCCACTCAAGCAACCACCCGACCAAATAGAGCTTATGCATATACACACGGCAATACTTCATTAGACTACCGTGTGTAGTTGAAGCGAAATCTAGGCTATTCTAACGTCGGAACACGAACATATCTATACGATTATCGTATTGCACAGTGGAAAGAGCCAGCTCCGTTGAATGAAGAATGAATGAAATCACGGAGCCAGCACTGTGAGAAAGAAGAATGAATGAAAGCACGGAGCCAGCACTGTGCGAATGAAGAATGAATGAAATAATCACGGAGCCAGCACTGTGCGAATGAAGAATGAATGAAAGCACTGACCCAGTGCGAATAGAATGTGAATAATAAGCTCTATGTGAATGATGGTACTGTGCGAATGATGAATACTGATCGTGTGTGGTTATTGATGGCGACATTTTGTGAACATACAGTAGGTATGTTCCCGTACTACGATTAATTGCGATTAATCGCGCTATTGCTGCGAAACAAAAATTTCGGTTTTGTAGGAGAGTAAGGGGTTTTTTGGCCATAGTTAGTACAATAGTGATATTTTAAGGGCGAAAAAAAACGTTTGATAGGATAAAGGGCAAAAACGTCCATTTTTTCCAAACTTATTTTTTTTTTGTCTAGCATGAATTCAGGGACCTCTCTGAGTTGTTTCGGGCGAAATTTCCATACAAGTCTGGGGAAAAAGCGACCTAATTTCGAAGATCCGGCAAAATGAAATCTGACGGAAAACCATCCGGAAAAACTTAAAGTAGCACTAAAAGTGCTAACCAGGAAAAGGTTGAGAAGGTATCTCCAACCCTACCGGCGTTGTAAAATTTACGAGGCCGCGGGAGGTAAGATATGACAGTCACTACTGACAGTTGGACTTCGGTTAATAGCCTAAGTTTTATGGCAGTGACAGTTCATTATGTGGATCTAAATTGTGAACTGAAATCACATCCTTTGGACTGTTGTGAGTTCAATGACCGACATACACCTTATAATTTGTCTTCTGAACTGAAAAAAGTACTTCAGCAATAAGGTATTTTAGAAAAAGTAGCACTAGTTGTGACACACTCAGAAAAATACTTCTATTTTTTGCAGAAAAATGAACACATTATCAAAGAAAATTGGTAATGATTCTGCGCCAAAGAAATATTTACTCAATCTAAAGAAAGGAATTTATTCATTTCAAAGAGCTGATATTGAACTTGCCCTGAGCAAAATTTGATATAGTTTCTGGCATCTGGAATAAATCGGTTCACGTACGATCACCGAAGTTAAGCTGTGCTGGACGCGGTTACTACTTAGATGGGGGACCGCTTGCAAAACTAAGTAAAAAAAATAGAGTCAGTACCAATTTTTCCTTTTTTTAAGTGCCATTTTTTTTCTTATTTTCTTAAGCGCTAGTTTTATTTATGCCCAGTCGCCACTTAAAGCTATAATGTGACACTTAATTAATGGAGCTAGGACAACTGAAGACGAACAAAGCTAACCATGAATCCGGCGGAATTTGAACAAGCGAGCGGTAGATCGCTGCTTTGGACTGACATATTAGCGAGCTAAGCTATCGACTCCTTATTTGTGTAGAGGAAATGTTGATAGAAGTCATAAAAACTATCAATTTTTTCGTCGGATATTGAAGCGTGGTTGTTGTTGAAACATGTAAAAACATATTCGCGTTGTAGATATAATTTACTAAATTCATAGACATAATTTACAAGATTTGAGGAAAATTACTTACTTGAAATAAGGTAAAGTAAAAATTGTATTCCGTTGAATGTAAGAAATTTATACAAATTACTGATATCAAATAAAAGTTTATTTGATTTGTGGAAGGTTTCACATCTCGTAAACAAGTATATATTTTCTTTGATTTTCGGAAACATATTTTTCTGAGCGCAGATAATGCGCACAATATAGTCGCCGCTATTCGTTTATGCGATTGGGAACATATTTCGTGCTTTGCCCACACACTCAATCTCATAGTTCAGAAGGCATTTTTGCAGCTAGAGGTCAATCTTTAGAAAATACGAGCAATTATTACTTACTTCAAAAGAAACTCACACGCAACGGCAAAATTACAACAAACACAGAGGCAAATGGAATGCGTAGAGCTTAAATTAAAGCCTGTATTTGTTACCAGGTTGAACTCTACGTATTCTATGCTTGTGCGCATTCAAGAAGTAAAAGAGCCACTATTAGCCACCTTAGGTGTCCTGAACTAAAATCTACCAACTCCTTCTTCTGATGAATGGAATATTCTGAAAAGAGCCTCTGATATATTGAGCATCTTCAATGAGACTACTCTCGAAATAGGCAGTGAAAAAACGGTATCGATTTCGAAAATATATATTACTACATCAACGATTAGAAGCTACATTTCAGCAGTGGCGGCTCGTCATGGTGGGCCCGGCCCGCCTGGCCCACCCTGACAAGCCGCCACTGAGTTAAAGTAAAGTAGATATTTCTTGTTGGTATCCGCTTATACCTTATAATAGTGTTTTTGTGTCAAGCGGGCCCAGTGGCGGGCCGGGCCCACCTTGACGAGCCGCCACTGCATTTCAGAACTCTGGCTGAACGAGAATGAAACTGCTGATGTACGCAGCTTTTTCAAGGTGATCTAAAGAAAACTTTCAAACAGATTTCAATTATATAAAGAAAATATGTTTTGCCTAGAGAGCGTTCTTTTAGATCCACGATTTAAAAATGAATCCACGTACAAACTTGCTTGCATACATCTAGTTTCGGTACATACAGCACAAGGAACGCAAAATTTGCTATGGCCTAAATTTGATAACAAAGTCAACAGTGTAAGAAGCCAGCAAAGCTATGTAGATGCAGGCATTAACGAAATTGATAAGTATTTACAACATGTAAATATACCCAGACCTGCTGACGCTCTCAAATGGTGGAAGGAAAAGAAAGATTTATACTTCAAAATTTTGAGACAGTGAAGCAACGATTGGGTAAAGTGGCCACTTCAGTCCCCTGCGAGAGATTATTTTCAAAAGGTGGATATGTGCTCACTGAAAAGAGACCTTATTTATTGCCAAAACGAATAACATAGGTGCTATTTTTACACAATAATCAATAATATGGAAATATTTTCAGATATGATTATTGTTAATCCGATTGATTTTTAATTTAAGGTTTATTTTTAAATTTATATTATATGATATATTATATTTTTAAAGTAATGTTATGTTATATTAGATTTAAGCCTATTATTATTATTATTATTAAAACAACAAAAAAGCAGCAATTTACTTTATACTTTTGCAACCATAAAAAAGTTGCTTGAAGTGGCTCTTTTGAGTGGCTCTTAAAGAGCCACTCTTTAAAATGAGTGAGTTTTACGGAGCTGGCTCACTTCAAAGAGCCATTTTGCTTATCACAACTCCGTATCCATGAATAATTTTAGACAGTTTCCACGCCAAACCATTTTGATTGTTGCCTGATCTGGACTTGCATCTTGATTTTCATTACATAATCATCAAAAAATGACGAAATCTGATCAAATAATTTTACAAATTTATCCATATTGACATAATTTTACAATTACACTTCATAAGAATAATACTGGAACTTCTCATTTCATCTATTACTACTTTAAATTACATATTCAATAAAGTAATGTCGTTAAATCAGTTAAACGAAAATTAAATGAAAATTTGTTCGTACGTCCACTGGAACCTTTCAAACAATCACTTTTATGCTCGATTGATTTAAATTCAATCCACACATCTTTTCTATCTTTCATCAAAGTTTTACTTTCATTTCATTTTGTTTCCGTAGTCGCGTAGTTTGTAACATTTCCATTCTCTCTACTCTAATCTAAACAATGTACGATTTATTTACTGTTTGGCTAAAATAACTTTTACAATTTTCATACTATACCCAAGTCGTACATAAACGATCCAATAGAGTGGATGCCCAGACAAAACGATTAATTGAACATTCCGGCCTTACAAGTAGCCGGAGACAAATAGTGCAATTGTCGACCAGACGGGTGATAACATTCGTACGAGTAGTGGATGGAAACAACTATCGGGGCAAGTGAAAGTAAGCACATTGTGATACAAACTCAAATCATGCATTTCAATTCATTCTCAGAAAGTAAACCTGTTTTGTTGACATAGTAGTCCGTACACTGCGAAACTTTCATACAAATATGTACATTTGAGCAGTTTTTACACGTTCAGATGTTGCAAATACTTACATTTTCGTATTATCTTAGTTGGCTATTAGCCCACAATGGGCGCTACATGTTTGGCATAAATAATAGGTAGGCGAACAGTTTGTTTTGCAATATTAGGTATGCAAGATCTATTTTTTGAGTGGAACTATTTCTTAGTGCCTTTAAAAAAATCATGTTTCGAATTCAAAGCGCAATTTTTCCTCAAATTTTGGAATTGTTTTTTTTTGTGAGTGGATCAAAAATTCAAATTTTAACTTATTTCTTGATATCTTCGAGGGTAACCTGCTCTCTTTTTCAATGTCTATGAGATAGACACTGATCATTATTTGTCACCAGGTTCTACCAGAGAGGCGTCGAAGTTAACCCTTGTGAACCTTTATATGATTTGCAATCGCGTCCATTGGATAAGCAACATGTAAGTGTACTTTCTGTAATGGAGTGTCTATATTTATTTCAACAACTACTCTATGGAGAGTCGGTTCCACCGATTTTCTTGTCATGTACTTGTTTTGGGTTCCCGATAGGGCTTGATATCCAAGTTTCTTCTTGATGTGGAGATATGGAAAGTCTTTCGAATACTTTGAGGAGGATGTAAGTCAGGCTAATTAACCTGTAGTCTTCCATGCATGCATGTTTTTAACTTGTAACTGCTTTGGGTGTAAATACAATCTTAGTGGTCTTCCAGGATACACGTATATGAATCAGCCCTAGCAACCTTTATAAATTGGTATAAGCCAGTATATGTATAATGAGCATTCCTGAGAAACGTCCGCGTTGCTAGAAAACTAGGTTTTTGTCAGATAACAAGATAACAGTTAACAAATGGTAACAAAAAGTTATTAAGAACCTCTTAATATTCCAGACTGTTCATTTTCGTGGATGAAAATGCGAATTTTAAGGTACTGGGCGCATTGAACGCTCTCTATACCACCAAAGATCCTTCTCGTTAATTCCGTTTTGAAAAATAACGCGGATTCTCGCTTAGATCCTGGCAGTACATGCTCAGCCCGTCTGTGATGGGAGCTTTTCGAACACCTGCAAGAACGAACTAAGATCTAAGAAGTTGCTGAAATAAATCCACTACACACACTTTCATCGTTCCTGTGACCACAGTCGTATCATGTTTTAAAAGACAAAATTAAATCGCGTTCTTTAGGGTGAGCTTCGAAGAGTTTTTTCTATATTTATTCCCTTACGATGTCAGGATTTCGCTGCGTAAACTACAGCCAGTTGACGCTGACGCGGAAATGTTGCACTGATTTTTAGCAGATCGTGCAGAGTTGTTTTCGGATCTGAAATTTTCCGGCATATCCTTTGAACATCTCTAGCTTCAATAACTTTCTTCAACCAGAATATGGTGTACGACTGTAATTTTCCTTATTTTTAAAGTTATTATGGACAATGCCCTCCGATCAGCCCATTATTTCAGTGATTTGCGTCGTTGGAAGTCTTTAAAAGTCTCCGTCAAATTGAATATTGATAATTCCTCTTTCTCTAACAGCCAAAACCTTACCTCGTGGCATCAGATTAGGCGTTCACAATATGAACCTCGAAGAAGACCAGAAAAAGCTGCCTCATACGGTGTAATACGACTCCCTCACTCATGAAAAAGAAATTAAACGTCATGAGAAGAGCCACCATTTCTGGCAAAAAGACCCTAGGAGTACATGCCCATCCTTGTCCCCATTACACGCCACGATGCGTAGATTATCCCTGCTGACATTAAAGAAAACAGAAGTGTGGGTATTTTTCCTCTCCAGCATCATGCTCCTTTTTATTTTGGCTACTGCAGCGCGAAAAAGAAGATTGAAAAATTGTCCAGCAACCTGGCCTTGCTCAGAGATTCAAAGTTCCTGAACTATTACCACGTTAGACTAATCTTCGTGTAGGATTTTCAGCGTTGGCCGCGACTTCTTTCGTAGCCTGCGTTTCAAATTGCTAGTGACTGCCACTTGCTCCCTCTAGGTCAAATTAGACCTGATTTCTCTCAATCTTCCGAGTCTCTAGAATTTTGACGTCATCTGTTGGGTGGCGTTACTTTAGTCGCAAGAAAACGCTCTATCCTGTCAGAAATGCATGACTTGTTGATCTGGAGCATGTAGACTTGCTCCCTGTCTTGTGCTACCGACTTCTTGATGCCCAGAGTCTGCCCATCTTACGTTGGAACATCCAGGCTATGTCCCTGAAGCAATTCTAGAGTCACTTTCAGCTTCACTATCCGCAATATTACCACCTTCGCTCTGGGCAGTGTCGGAATGCTCCCTCTACCTACTATATCTAACCGAACTACTTTCTATAATTGAGGTAATTTCTGAACTAAAGCTATTCACCAACCCAATGTGAATTCGTTGCTGCACTTCATGATTTTAGCACCCCAGAACTAGCAGACCCCGTAAAATGAGGTCGTGGTCACATCAGAATGTTTCTACATTCGATCAATCATCGCTTTAAACAAAACTGACTCTACTATCTTTTATTTTTCAATCGCGAATTGACGCAAGGGTCTACGACGGTCGACCAGTGCTATCGTTAGGCGTTTGCCTTAGAAAATTCAAAACAATTATTTTTCTCTATTAAGCTGAAACAAGTAAGCAATATGTTTTTTTTACAATATCATCTATACTTGAATCCAACACTTCAGCGAATGCTATAGGCGTTTGGCACAATTCTTGCCCCAGACTGTTTCGCGCGTAAAAGTCTCTGCGAACCGGAGTTCCTGCTGAATTTTCTCATCTCGCACTGGCTGGAAGAGCGCATGCTTTGCACTTTCACCTCGATGTTCTAGATCTGACGCTGAATAAAACTAAAGTGTTAACCGCTCGACGCCTTGAGCTAGCTGCTGCAATGTCTCTTCAAACTTCTGTGCATGAGATTTAAGATGCGAAAGAGAAAGAGACCTCCTTTATGCGACCTCTACCGTAGCTCATATGTAAAAAGATTGCCAGGCTTGGATAGTTAGAGTAATTGTCAACTGAAATGGTTTGAAAATTTGCTTTCGCAGCTTATCTTAACGACAATATTAGTGTGGTTGCTTGTTCACGATCACTCCATCGGTTCTACTCTTGCGGACCGTTCAAGAAGTTTGTCCGTCAAATTTCGGCACTTTCAGTTGCCAGTTTATTTAGCTTTAACAGCACCCATAATTTTGACTCGCTCCAGATCTGTTTTCAGTAGATCCCTCAATTCTCTAGATTCTTTAATTTTCACGGACTTCTGCGTGACTTCCACAGATTGACGGTCTAGCTGCAGTTTTACTTCTGCAGCCTAGGATCTACTTGTTGCTGGAAGTGGTAATTGATTTCCGTAAACTGAAACTAACTTTATCTAGCCTGCTGGTCCAATTGTTTCTTGATGTCTGCAGCTTGTTGGTCTAGTTTCTGAAGATGTTGGTTGAGTTAAAGCTTATAGCTTGCTGTCTGCTGTCTTCAAATTATAACGAAATCTATTTTCAGCAATAAATCCATCATCGGAGTTTTCTTCACTCTGCCTTGTTTTTCCAAAACGTGCTCTTGGCCCGTTTCTTCATCTGAAAATTCAACCGTTTCCGGATTAATGCATTCCGTTTGCAAAACCTTTTTTTTAACCATGACAGAAAATTTGGTTTCTTTCCAGTTGTCAAAAAATTGCGTTTCCAGTCCTCTACTTTCAATTCCGCTAACATTAACTTGCTTACACATTATTTTCAAGCTCACGGTTTTTTATACCATAAATACTGGTACTCGCAAAAGCCACTGTGTCTGAAAGTTCTCAATTTTTAGTTTGTTGACTCGTTTTTCGTAAATGCTTCTTTAAGTGCAGAGGTTTTGATAATTCGTAAAAGCATTTAAAGTAATTTATTAATTCCCAAACGTAAAATAATCCCACTTCTCACACCAATTTTTGTGTTTTGTTTGAAATATGGTTCATGAGCTCTTATTATGTATGCATATATTTTTTGGCGTATCTTTGAAAATCAGTATAAAACAAGACATTTCGTATTTGGTGGTACTGAATTAAGCTCTTTTACCGAATCCAACGTTCATAAACTTTTTCTATGACCAGATGCAATCAATGCCCAGATGAACACGTAACTACGATATATTTTTAGTTGGCAATGAATGGATTAACGACCAAAGATACCGGACAACGATCAGTGATTTTTTGTTCAAATATACATACAATGATCCGAAATATATCTGCTTCCTGATATGAGGTTTCTAGATAGGAGTTTCAATCAAAACTATTTGATGAAGCTTAGTTTGATTATTTTTAATCCAGCTTTCTAAAATCTTAGCAAATAAACTGAAAACCATTCAAGCCACGGAGATCAATTTTCAGCACATTATTGATGAAACTGTGCCGCGACTGCTCGATAAAGTTGCCTGAATTTAGACTATTTTTGTCGTACAAAATATGATGGCATGAATTTTGTTCCATATTGAATAAACAATTTTCGTTAGAGCTCAGTTCCTTTCGTTAGTATTTATTTAATTAAATGTATTACATTATAGACTAATATTTACTTTTCCCACATAATCTGGAATATACGACACAATATACATGCCGTCATGATAGCCTCAAAAACCATCGCATGATCGATTTAATATGTTTTTATTTTCATTGGTTTGCAACTACTGTTCAAGTTTGAATGCGTATTTAGAACATTTCAGAGATGACAATAAAATATGAGATCATTTTGTAGCACGCGAATCTCGTGCCGCGATCACCTTTACTTGACATACTTTACAATTTTAACTACATGAGCAATTACCTTGCCGATGCAAATCTAAATTGTGGTTTGAAAGATCATAAAATATTGAGCGCTAATAGTTCGCTTGAAATGTATTCCATGCATATTTATTTTTGAGCAATGAAAATAGGAATAAAACACTTGCAACTTTATTTCCAAATACCTTGATATTAGCCTATTTCATCAGTTAAAGGTTAAGCTTGAAATGCAGTTTTTATATTGATATGTTCGAATTAATTATCGGCGTGATTTCAAATAGTTAATATTTTCATTTGGTCCTTAAAGCTACATATACTTTCAAGTTGCTTTGATAACCTGTTCAGCGAAAATTCGCATATTACATATTTGTTATTCTATTGGAGTGCTTAAAATATGATAAAAGGCAACTACCCTCCGTCGACACAACAGGACGTTCAAATTCAAATATTGCATTGTTGGTGGCAATCCCGAAAAATGGCAAGTCCATTAAAGCAATTGAAGCTGTGGCTACTTCCCTCACACTTGTGTTGCTATATTTACTGTGACTAGCAGGTGTACATAAGGGAACATGTCAGGACTAGATGATGTTATTTCGTATGCACAAATGTTGCTTCGTGTGAGACTGTGAGCATCGAACAAAGCACATATAACAAAGCGAATTTCTAAGCTATAGATTTAAGCAAAATGCAACTTGCAAGTCTAGTGTTTTGTACCATTAGCTTAATTATATTGTTACATTCAGTGAAATTGGTTGGTGGATATTGCATGGTCTTCTGATGCGAGGAAAAGCTATGCATAATTAAATCTCTAATCTGAGTTTTGTAAGGTACAGCAGCATAAAATATGTAGAGTTGATTTAATAGTTGCGATACAAATTTGAGAATGAGGTTCGTGGAAGAAAACTTTTTGAATATCAAATATCTTCATAATGCATCCCTATCAGTGAACAAACTCTAAAATTAAATTTTTTTTCGCATGCTTTGAAAGTTAAGTTAAGCTAATAAATATTTTATTATTAGAATTATTTCAGTTAATACAAGTTAAAATTCAAGTGATACAGACTACTGTCTTTACAAACTACACTTATCAAAATCTAGCTCGTGCTGTGTTAAATTTTGTACAATTTGGAGAGTAATTTCACAAAGAAAACATTCAAAGAATACAAAAACTTTGTATATGAATATACTTAAATCTACTACTTAAATCTATTTAATCGCTACTGTTCCTAGAGCCTAAATTTGCATCAAGCAGGAGTGTTTGATGAGACAAATACAAGGAGAGGGTTGTTTCTGCATAATATTTTTCTGTGAAAAGTAATAGATCTTCTTTTAACCAGTTCAACTACTGTAATCACGTTGGCGATACGATGAAGTGAGTCTGCTGAAAAGTGCCAGGGCTTATTAAGTATGATTTTCAGGCATTTGTTCTGCATTATCTGAAGCTTCTTAATATGGGACGGGGCGCAAAAGCTCCAGACAGGAGACCCATATGAAATAATTGGTTGCATTCCAGCTCTATAAATGAGCAACTTATTACTCTTTGACAGAAAAGAGTTTCTATTTATTAGAGGGTATAAGGTGGACATAGAAACTTTGTTGCAGACTTCGTTAAGATGATTTTGAAATGATAGCTCGCTATCAAGGGTCACACCGAGATACTTGATATCTTGGTTCCAGGGAATATCTTGCCCCAAGAAGTTGAGCGAGCTGCTGGGGAGATTACTATTCTTTCTTTTCCTAGTAAAGAAGATAGCTTTCGTCTTCGCAGAATTAATTTTAATCTTCCACCTAAAGTTTCTCAAGTCTATTTTCTAGAAAACTTTTAATTTTGCCAGGGTCATAGTCACCAGTAAATAAACAAGTATCATCCGCAAAAGTTGCTATTTTGCACATAGAATCTATTGGAATGTCAGCAGTGTATAAATTGAAAATCGTGGGACTTAGAACTGCTCCTTGTGGAACACCAGCGGAGATGGGAAAACTAGACGAAAAACTATTCTTAATTTTCACCTTGAATATAGGCGTTGTGAGAAAAGAATCAATAAGTTTAATTAGATAGTAGGGGAATGAAAATAAATGAAGTTTATAGATAAGACCGCGGTGCCAAACAGTATCAAATGTTTTTTTCAATGTCCAGGGTCACAAGACCCACTGACTTTTTTTCGTTAAGTGATTTTCTGATATTTTGTGAAACTCTATGCAATTGGTGAGCAGTTGAATACTTTTGCTTGAATCCGAACTGAAAATCGGGTATAATTTTCCTGGTTTCGCAAAATGTTTGGACTCTCAATAGAATAGTTCTCTCAAAAACTTTACTTAACGTAGGAACAAAGCTGATTGAACGAAAATCTTTAACCGTCCCCGTAGATTTATCTGGCTTCTTTATAGCTAACACAATCGCTCTTTTCCATGCTTCCGGATAGTAGTACAGTTTCAGGCAGGCGTTGAAAATAAATGTAATGAGTACAATCGCTTTCCTGGATAAGTTCTTAAGTGATACATTTGGAATTCTATCATCGCCAGCAGCTTTACGACTTTTAAGACTTTTGATTACAGTTATTACGTCTTTCGGTTTGCATAAAATTTTTTTTATATCCTGCTCCTGGAGATTGGAGATTTTTTTATATCCTGCTCCTGGAGATTGGAGATTTTTTTATATCCTGCTCCTGGAGATTATTATAGACATTCTCAGCCATGCTGGTGGTTATCGTGGTTCCCATGTGGCTAGTGGTGTTATGGACATCATGAAAATATTTCGCCAGAGCTCTAGTTTTATCTGCGTCACGGCAAATTATCTTAACCTCGTTTTCAATAAAGAATGCGCCCGAAAAATGCTTATTCTTTAGAGCCTTTTAAATTTTCAACACATTTGAATCACCATGGGTCATGCTAGAAAGGAAGTTGTTCCAGGCGATATTTTTAGCACGAGCAATCGCGGTTTTATGCTTTTTCATGCTTTAAATGAACTTCACTTAACTAATTATGTGCCGTTTTGATCGGTGAGCTTTTGCCATCTTTCCAATAAGCCCATTATCCCACCACTTTTGTTTGCTCTACAAAACTGATCCAGGCGAATTTTCAAGCATCCACGGAAATTAACCTCAAACCATTAAAGGAGTTCTGCATAGATCGGAGCAAATAATAAGCAGATGGTGCAAAATCCGGACTAAACGGAGGATGCATCAAAATGTTCTAGCCAAGCGTTTTCATTTTTTGACGTTTGATCAAAGTATGTATGGCGTGGCGATGCCATGATGGAAAACAATGCCTTTTGTATTAACCGATTCTGGGTACTTGACTTAAATTGCTTGGTTCAATCTATTTATTTATTTATTCACCAAGCAAGGTGTACAGAAGAATAAATAATATAGTACATGGATAAAATTACGAAACAAAATAAAATAAAATAATATACGAAACAAAGTAAAAAACAAAACTATATATGAATACAAGATTAATAAATAACGCAAAAATAAACTAGTTACAAATAGATAACAAATAAAGTAATAGCTAAATGACATCGCTGGTCAGATATTGACTTTGATCAAGCGGTAGCATCTAATGATCAATCCCACCAAATACAAGAGTATCACCTTTCATGGCGTTAGTCCAGGGTTTATAACCGCTTGTGCAGCTTCCTTCCATTTCGACCAGGACTTAATTCGAACAATATTGTCGAGTAAACTATCCATTTTTTATCGCACATTAACAATCTCTTCAATAAGGGCTCCATCTTGCTCCGTTAGAACAGTGTTTTGCGGATGAAAATTATTCCCATTAAATTTTTGCTTGTCAATTGATTTGGCACCCAAGCATCAGCCTTCTTTTTGAATTCAGCTTTTTTCAAATCAACAATATCAACCTCATCTTCATTTGCGCTTAATGTTCCACCCCGGTAATGAAACCTCCACTGTAAGCATGACTTGCTTCGCCTATTGTACATCAGCAAGGAACATTGCATCTTATTTGGCGGCTTGCCGGAAGGATGTTCCTTCTTTTCTTATATGCACAAAAAACTCACGAAGGATAATCTCAATAATCAAACCATAGCCTCATTCCAGATTACTATATCTCCTGGCTTCGGTAAAGTCCTTCGGAATAATTTTTGGCCATCTGGCATCTTAGTAAAAGAGTTTATTCCGAGAAATTGTAGGACCAGTCGCTTTAGCGCATCCCAGAATTTTTGTAGTTGATAAATTCAACTATGTATACTACCAGAACATTCGTAGGCTGAGGACTTAGCCAAGCATACTAAATCTCCCTTCTATTCTTAATTCCGACGACATCATCTGATTAACCGAAACTGATGGTTAACTGGGTATATTTACGATAATGAGCTCTTTCCTCTTTAATCAGTCTTCTGCCGTGATCGTGATCGAGCTACAGTAGTGGTAGTGGTAGTGGTTCACTGGTCTCTTCAAGGAACACTCTGTAAGGACTTCTTCCCTTTTCTTCCTATCAAATGTATTTTTGTTCACCTTACCCTTACTCTCTTCAAAATTCTCATCGGTTCCTCAGTATATGTTCCTTGTAATTCCAGAGTTTCGGTTTATGGCAAATTTTATGGCAAAACTATCAAGTTACTTTAACAAGAGCTTCCCACTGTCTCGTCTTTAATAAGTGGAGGTTTCAACTTAACGAATCTAGTATGAAATTACAACTTTTTTTCTGTTATCTCATTGAACAACATTTTCTTGTTAGCTTTATCCATTCTTTATCCATTCTGTTCCTAATATAAACCATAAAATACTAGACTTCTTCCTATCTAATATTCTCTCTCATAATAACAATGATCACAATGCTCCCGTTCCCTACGTCCAAGCTGATTTGCAAAATCCTTCTCTCACAGTCGCACTTTATGTTGATCTTCAGAAAAGTCGAGTTCCTTTTCGTGCTGTAGGCTTTAACTACCATAAAGCAGACTTCACTGATAAAACTATTGAAATGAATTTGGTTAACTGGTTCTCATTTTCCCGCAGCATATCTGTTGATGAACTTGTCATCGAATTTCACAACTCCCTCTCCAACCTAATCTCCCGCTTCAATCGTTTTGGTCATCCTCGCAAGCTCAATGACGCTCTTTGGTTCCGACGTGATGTGGCGTTTACTCTCAAGACTAAGGATGCAGCTTGCGCTAGATTTAAAATTACGGACACGCATAATGACTTCCTCAGACTTTCGAAATTAAATCCTCACTCGAGTGTCTTGATGTCAATGTCGGTTGTGGTCCTGATGATAATCTGAACCTGTTGGCCAAGTCACTATCATGGTTCGTGTATGTTCTTTTGTCTATTATATTTACCCTCAGCTTCTCATCTGGCTCCTTCCCAATCAGTTGGAAATCTGTCTATATTTCACCCATCCACAAGTCTGACGACTCACTCTTGATTTCCAACTATCTTCCCATTTCCCTACTTGCTTGCTTTGGTCAAGTTCTTGAAAGAGTTGTTCATAGTAAGCTGGTTCTTATTCTCCGTTCTTTCCGTGCTCTTGATCAGCTTGGTTTCATCAAAGGTTGACCTGGCAGCTCTTATCTTATATCCTTTACTAACTTGATTCCCTCTGCTTTATTATTATTATTATTTATTGTCTAAATCAACAGATACAAATCCAATTAACGACTAAAACGTGATGTGGGATTTTTTACATGTGAAGGACATCTGGAAATACAATTGACAGAGCACCAGTTACCCAGAGCAGACAGGTCATCCTGCAGCTGGGAGCAGTCATCCACTGACTCAATCCCCCCGAAGATTTTCTGATCGTCAGCATACAAGAGACACGGGTAGTTGAAGAGAGAAGGAAGATCATTTATAAAGAGGAGGAAAAGGAGAGGACCACAAATCGACCATTGCGGCACACCACAAGCAGGATAAAAGGGGGAAGAAGAAAAAGAGTGAAACGTTACAAAACAAGCACGATCACAAAGGTATGAGGAAAAACAGCAACAGAGCTCACTCGAAATATTGAGAGGATTTCGTGGTTCACAGAGTCAACAGCCCTGGCAAAGTCTGTATATAATACATCCACTTGCTTTTGCTGGTCAATGGGGGGACAGCAGTATTGGTGGACGAAAGAAGGTTGGAAACTGTTAACCTACCTTTGAAGAAACCATGTTGCTCAGAAGCGAGAAGAGGATCAATTAGAGGATAAACCCTAATGTAAACAACTCTTTCGAGAAGCTTGGTGATTATGAGGAGTTTGGTCTTCTTTTGTCTCGGTTTTCATTTAATGTTTCTGGTCGTATCTGTGCTGTAACTATGCATTCTACTACCTCTTCTCCTCTCTGTCCGGAGTTCCTCAGGGCTCCATTCTTGGTCCATTATTATAAATAGCTTTTATTCACTTGTTCGTAGCATCCATCTGTCAAATGCACATCTACTATTGCCCGATGAAATTTATATTAAGAGACACATACCACGTTAAAACGATTAAGCAACAAAAACGCTACTTTTGGCTACTTCAAATTCTACGTTTCTCATTTCATTCAGTTTCTAGTGTCAGTCGTACTAAACGTATAATGTTCTACATAAACATTTTAAATTAGCTCAAAACTCTAGAAACAACTAAAAAAATCTGCGCCTGTATATTCTGGATATAAAATCATGTTTACCCGCAGATATAAACTTTCATAATAAGAACGAATCTCACACGGGAACGTAATTTTAATTCCCAAACTACTTGATCTCAGATTTCTAAATATTTTCAACATTTCACTCTGCTGGCACTCGACACATTACCAACAAAGACAAGTAGCTGCTATATATCCTGTGCAAACACAAATCTAATAAACGTCTCGTTTTCACTCGTCATCTATCCATGTCGTTTCGAATTCTCTTCTCTTCGTTTTGACGGCAGTGCGAGGAAGTAGATTCTGTCGAATTTTCAACATGCCATATAAAGACATCGTCGTTTTCTCCATCGTTTGTTCAGGACTAAATCAACATTCGTTGTCGTTCTCCTGTCTATCAGATGAATAAAGATAATATGCAACCCCCGAGGGCAAATGCATGAGACCGGGCACAAACATTAATCGACGCCTGATCCATCTTTAGCCTCGAAGCAAGACGAGTAGCTCCAAGGATCTACTCAGTTTACAGGCAGCAGGGATGCAATAAGAAGTTGTCGACAAAGAAACAAGCATGTGAATGAAGGAAGGGGAAAATTTCGATTTGTATGACCTTATTATTTTCGCCACTGTCTAAATAGAAAACAAATATTGCATATCATCGATCAAAATCGAATAATTGACAATTTTCATATTTTTGATGTATTTCCAATCGAGCAGAGTGGTGCCTCTAAATCTGAAGTGAACAGTTTTGCTTTATTAGACTCGTACATGTTAATGCAAACTTAACAAGGAGGGTTCTCATGCAAACATATAAAAAGCGAAGGTTTTTAATTAGTTTGCTGTGCAACAGTTGAAAACAATTTCAAATTTGATGTGTTTTCTGCCCTGTTTAACACAGTTTTCGTGGCTCTTCTGAGCTTTACTAGCCCCCTGTTGCACCATAGCAACCTCATTTTGGGAGGATTAGTTTTTTCAGGACAGCTGTTACTGTTGAATCCGAGGATTATTCTGGTGACCTTACCTATTTTGTCTTCTGATTGCATCTTGATAGTGTATTTCGGCCTATTTATACTTCTGTTTGATCCTTTACATGCTTTCTGTTCTCCGTTTGAAGTTTATATCTAGGATCAGAAATCGAAGCTCCTGTTAGGACATGCCACTTCTTCCCTAGATGAACTGCACTGCTTAAAACCTACGTAAGGTCTGGTACCTCTTGCGTGTTTAGTGTCAGGAACGCTGTCGTTTTGCCCTTATTAGCAAAAGCTAAATTGCTGGTTAGGTTAGGTCTTAGAGTGACTTACACATAGCATTGGCATGGCTGCTTCCCCATGCAGAGTAACATGCACTGGCATCACAACGAATTAATAGGAATCTGCTTTCTCTTCTACATTAGTTTACCAACCATATTATGGCTTGAAACTTGGTATTCATCTCCAAGAAAGTAAGTTGAAATAAACATCGCCTTTACTATGCTTCCTTCAATGAGGACCTGTGCTTGAAGTACCACTGTATCCTTGTTGCTGTAGTCTAGGATTAGAAGAAGGTAAGGTTTGTGTTAGTTACTATTGCCGCCCTCGGGTTCGCTCTCGGACTAACTTGCTAGTTTTTGTACATAAGTCACATATTCGGTTTTTATTTATCCATGACTCTTGTTGTACCTCCATATTTTAGGTTTACAAGCCAAACTTGCTGCTTATTTTGACTGTGGCAGCATTGGCATGGTAGACCAAGTGTTGCTTCCATATTGAACCCACTGCACTCTTTACTATTGACTGCGATGACCGCCACATCTGGTATCTTTCCACCCAAATTTTTAACGATCAACCTAACTTATTCAAACCGGAAGCTAATATTGCCGTCTCTTTCAGTTATTTTGGATGCTGAGGCTAGGACTAGCAATATGTACTTGCTTTTATTCTCTTTGAATAACGTTCTCCATGACTTGACATGGAAAATTCTAAGAACATCCGTTGACAGGTCGGCTGAGTTAGGAAGTAGCATACAAAGTTCCTGGAGTTGGGAATCAGCGATTCCTCATAGACTCACAGGTTGGCTACTTCTCACAGCCTTATCTTTAGTTTTCCTGCCCTCATTTACTCAGACTTTGGTGTATCCTAACAATGCCCGCTTTGATCTCTGCTAGCACTCTTTCTTCAAGGACCACCTGTACCTCATCCATTTGGCTAGTCGTAGGAAGTCCTTCGCGAAAATACTTCAGCATGAATGCCATTGCAATACTCGTACCTTGTAAGGTCTTGTTGTACATTATCTGCTGTTGCCTTTCCTTGCGTAGTTGATGTTTCAAGCAAAGGGAACTCTGAAATATCATTCTTGGAACTGAGCCTTACCCTATTGACTTTCAGTGTTGTATGTTTTCCAGGCCTCTTCTTTGGACGTGCTGCTTTTTATGAGCACGCTCATGCTGTTTGGTTTTGGAGCCTCCTTCGAAAGCTCCCCCAAGGTGACACCGAGCTTTTCAATGTTTCGGGAGAGCTCGCCTGGAATTTTGTTTGAAAATCTTCCTCTCTTCCAGTTTGCCTCTTACCATTTGGGGTTGGGGCAGAGACTCTTGAGCCTTGCTTTCTTCACTCTTTATTTTTTATGTGGGGCTATGTTTTGATTCTCACTTTGTTTGCTTTCTTTTGACTTTTAGCCTCCGCTCTTTTCCACCCATTTTTTTCAGATCCGCCATGGCATTTGAGCGTTAATGGGCCCCTTGACCCGTTAACTGGTCTACTGTCAAGCGTCGGAGTTCCATTGTTTGAAGGCTCTGAAGCCTTTAGGTTTGGGGCACTTGAGGTGGATTCCTCCTGTAATATTGTATTTTGTGCTTGAAATTTTCGTTCCACGAGTTTCAGGGATTAAATCACTTGAGCAAAACGAAAGCGAATAAAGCCAACAATAACCCATCAAGCTCGGAGATTGCCAGTTCAACCGAACATGCAACATTGTTCCACTTTGAGGTCAAGCCGAGCAAACCCGCATCCGATTTGATTCAACAGCAACTATCGAATAAAACAGCGACGCAGTCATACCATCCCAGACTGATCAGTTAGTTACTCACTAACGAGTGATAGATCTCATACCAAGATTAGACCAATCAAAATGTATTTTCTTAACCCGCTTTCACGCAAGTTAAAAATGAAACGCAAATTAATATAATAATGTGCTCACTCGAAGATTACTGAAGTTATACTTCCTACACTGACATTACTTTTTTCTTTGTTAAAGGGAGATGCAAAAATTAATGTGGAATGCAACTTTCTACTGAAGAAATAAACCAGTCAACACCAAATCCGTCTAGTAGTATTCAAGTATTTCAATGTTTGATGATGAAAGCTCTTTGAAAATAGTGTGATTAGGATCTTAAATCGCTCATCAGCCCTTGAAGTTGACAAGTGATTCTCTCCACATTTACCACATTTTTTTTTTGAATAGAGTTTCTTTGCTTTTAACACATGATTTCTTCCAATGGATTTCACCAAAATATTGTTGATAGAATAGAATAATATTTGATGTGATAGAATCGGTGGCGTGAAGATTGTTCGTCTCTCCTTTTTGTCGTTCAACCAATTGCCCATATTAGTTTATCGTTGAAGAGGCACTGGGATGTCTTTAGGTTAGGTTAGGTTAGTGAAGAGGGCTGCCAGGAACGCGGCCAGCATTAGGCCACCAGTTTGGGCCCATTTGCCACCCTCATGGACAATCACACACATTCACACTTACAGCCATGGCACTGGCGGGATTCGAACCCGCAGGCCCCGTAGCACGCCGCTTTTCGGCCTGACGCCTTAGCGAGCAGAGCTACCGGGCCCCCTTGGGATGTCTTTAATTGGACTACGTTTTTTCATTGCAATTTTCGCAAAAGATTTGAAATCTCTTTGCAAACAATGCTGACTCTTGCAATCGCATAGATTCAAAATTCATTTCAGTAGTCAAATACGATGGTACTTGTGTATTCTTAAGCCAATCAATTTTAATTCATATGGCTTATATGTCATATGGGTGTACTTGGGTTGACTCGTATGTGGGCCCTAAATGTTACTTGTCAATATTATTACCACCAACTTTGCCCAAAAAATTTACAATTCAGTATTAGAGGTAATCAATGCAATTTCGCCCACACAGAAAATGAAGAAAAGGTAGAAAATATAGTTTCACATTGTCAGTCATGTCAAATATTCCTAAAGGCAAGCTAGTCTTGAAGAATTGTAAAACTAGCTGCTTTTTTAAAAAACTAGCTGCTTTGAAACAAGTAGGTTCTCATAAAATCCTTTTGCTTTAGTCAACACATTATAAAATCACAATTGACAGTAGTACTTCAGTGACGGCAGTCGATAATGCCCACTCCACTCAAACTTTTCACCTATTTTAGGGAAAAAAAATCAATAAACAATTCCCCCTGAACTTGATACATTTTTTTTTTTTTGTGAGTATTGCATCTTCTACTGTGTTTATAAAATCCAAGATGTAGGACATACTACAAAGCTGGATGCAAAAAGAATTGCGTACAAAGATAAAACGCGTACTGTTGAGATTAAGTGATTAAATTGATATCGCTTTCTTTGTTGAAGGGCTTCTAATCTTGTTTTGCTACCGGGTAGAGGGTAGAAAAATACTTGTCATTTAATTCGGTGATATATCTTTTCATCGATCCCCTGAAAGCCTTGAGATGAAGTTTTTCTTTTTACCTTGTCGAATTTTCAGCTTGGCTATCAGTTAATAATAAAGAAAGCACTCGTTTGAATAAGCAGCTATTAATCTAAATTAAGGGAAAAGAACTTGAAATGGACTACTCTGTTTTATTTTGTTTTCACAGGAATTGTGTTTTGTTTTGTTGTTGTTATTCTACGGGCATTTACATTTAATGACGTTTACAAGTATTTTTTAATTAGAAACATGCAAGATACTTTTCAAGAAAAAATTGATTAAAAGATTTCCCAACGATGATTGATTTATTGCTGGATGGATATAAATATTCCGAAGACGAGGTGGTGAAGACAAAAAAAACAAATGGGCTCATATGTTGAAAAGTTTCTAGTCTGAAATATGGTTTAAAACGCAAAGCAAAAAGTAATGTGACAATTCGTGCGACTATTTGAAGGAACATAAAAGTGAGCCCGGTTGGCAAGGTCTGCATCGATGGCTATGCACGTTTTGTATTTGATGTCTATGTGTACCCTGCCAATAAGGAGTATTTCGGTGCTTTTTCTTTATGTCAGGCCTTGTAAAAAGCTTTGTATGAACTTCGATAATGTACTCAACATTATCTTGCAGCTACAGTAATGTGTCGATCTTACGTCCAGGAGCGCCAGCTACCTGGTATTCTCTTTCTCATTTCCCATCAAACACACCTCTACATGGAATGAAATTCCTAATTTCACCCTTGAACTTCTCGTCATAGCCATTATCAAAAAACTATTTACCTTCTTACCCGTCCCTGTTTATTAATATCGTTATGTGCCGCCACATTGCTGCCACCAGAGTTGTATCCATGAATCCTACGATAGCACAATCTGGCATACGTCACACAGGTAAAGATTTAGACATACAATTTTGAATTGACGTTTTTGGGCTGGTTTTTGTGACATTATGGACCTAGTACCACCAGAGTGACATTCCAGTGCTAACGGCTGCATGACAATGTTGCCGCTGTCTCATTGAAACCTTGGCAGGTCTCAGAGCACATTTGAAGCTTGCGGTATTGCGGAATCAAGACACTTTGAGTCGGGATCCTTCGGCTACAGCAGTATTGAACGGGGATACGCAGGAAGCACTGACTACCTGGTTCCCACTCTGTACTTTGAGCGGGGATATCGAGCGACTGTGGGAGACGGGCAGGAATGGAACCGGCAAATGTGCCCAGCAGCTCTTAGCATCTACACTAACGGCCCGAAAACAACTGCAGGAGTAGTTGGTGCAGCATATTCTGCAGATCCAGCACTGGAAGCAGCTTTCAGGCTTCCGAATCACAGTAGTATTTTCCAGGCGGAGGTTTTCGCGATACGTAAAGCTGCAGATCTGATATATGCCAAACATACTACTAGTGAAGTATTAAATATCTTTACGGACAGTCAAGCGGCAATAAAAGCACTGATGTCTCACACATACAAATCGAAGTGTGTATTCGATTGCATTCAGGTCCTGAACAGACTGGGTAACAGCAGAAGAGTTAATATCTTCTGGGTTACCGATCATGAGGGCATTGATGGAAATGAGAAGGCGGATGCGTTAGCCAAGTATGGGGCTAGTCTTCCCCTCTTGGGATCGGTAGACATCCTTACTCCTATCCAAACGATTAAGTACTCAATCGACTCCAAAATTATGAAGAGTGCGACGCGCAGATGGGGTGCAACTCAGACCTGCAGGGTAACCAAAATCATGTGGGGGTCATGCAATCTCGCAGTTAACCCGGATTGACTGCAAACGACTCGTTGGTATCATTACTGGCCAATGTTTTGTAGCAGCACATGCTATGAAAATGGGACTCCTAACGAGCGACACCTGTAGGATGTGTCAAGAGCCGGGGGTCTCAGAAACTATCCAAAATCTCCTGTGTCACTGCCCGGCACTGGGGAAAACCAGACTGCGATACTTCGTTTAGCCCTGGTTGGTGGATCTCTCGCACGTGGCAGAGCAAAAGCTGAAGGACATCCTTCAGTTCGTGAAAAAGTCCGGGGCCTTTGATGGCCGCTTGGACTGAACTTTCTTTCTCGAGGTCCATTTATCTGGTATCACTGTGGACCAGCTATGTGTGGCCATGTGCCAGCCAGTACAACCTAACCTAACCTTGCGGCATTGAGTTGACGAGATCGATTTAGTTGATTAGCGCTGACCTAGCTCTGAGCAGATGTTCACATAACGGCATTTGCCAACCTTAACGTGGTTTCCGTGCTTGTATAGATAATCAAGATAGTGGTTTTGAAGGGGGACCCAAAAAGCAGGTGTGACAAATATACTTAGCAAGAAAAAGCAAATTATTTAGGGTAATGCGTCATTGACTACGGACGTAAATCCCTTCATCGAACGATCAAGAGCGTTAAGGATGCCATCTGCTAGCAACAGTTCTTTTAGAATGCAACCAAGAATGCTTGAATTGTTTGACGTTTAAAATTCTCTAGTGGTGATAAGCGGGACCAACACCAAAAAAGCGGGTGAGAAAATTGCACGTGCCTAATATAATAAAATATACATACATAGTCACTGGACTGTAGCTGATACTTCTCCAGGGGCTAAAGATAAGTTACGTCACCGCAGAAAGAGCGCAAGAAGATAAGTTGCTGAGAAAAAGTACGCGTATGGCTAAAAAATGACAGCCGTATTTCAGACTCAAAAGAGTATGTTGCAGCATTTCTTAGCATTTTCCATGTTGAGGAAGGCTTGTAGGACGAATTGAACGAATGATCCAATCAGAAAAAATATATGTCAAAAGAGCGAATTTAGTGCAAATAAAACAAGGGCAGCTAGACCGAGAACTGATACAGTTTCCACCTATCAAAACATCTTTTAGCTAAAAACTCTCACAAAAGCGATGGCAATCAAGAGAGGTTGATGCCAGTACGATCATCTAAAAAAATTGTGTTTGTATTAAAGCCTAAAGCAGAGAAATGTGGACGGAAGAGAATCCAAAGGTCTACAGATATGAAGGGTGCAGTGATGATTAAGCCCGCCCTAGGGAAAAATTACATGGAGGCCCGTCGGCAGAGCCGCGGAGGTGTGAGCTCAATCAAAGTAGGGGCATAGATACGTCAAAAAGAAAACAGATAGGTGACAGTGGAGTGTTGGTGACAACCGGGAAAAGTGAGGATAACCTTGGAGGCCTCTATAAGGCTAAGAATCTATTTAAGAAACTCATATCCAAATTTGAGCACCAATCCCAGAGAGAGAGAGAGAGACAGAGAGAAAGAGAGAGAAAGAGAAAGAAAGAGAGAGAAAGAGAGAGAAAGAGAAAGAAAGAGAGAGAGAGAGACAGAGAGAAAGAGAGAGAGACAGAGAGAAAGAGAGAGAGACAGAGAGAAAGAGAGAGAGACAGAGAGAAAGAGAGAGAAAGAACGAAAGAGAAAGAGAAAGAAAGAAAGAGACAGAGAGAGAGACAGAGAGAGAGAAAGAGAGAGAGAGAAATCATACTGCTTCCATCAAATGCAACGGAACAGATAAAAGCCGTAGCAGAACTGGAAGATGCAAAAGCTCTCAAGTTAATTTATAATGGGACAAAAAGAATAGCCTGAATGTATGTCAGAGTAAAAAGACACTTCGAAGTGGTGCACTGTTTCAAGTGCAACTGTTGGAAGTGTGGTCAAACTGGCCATCTGTGCAAAAACAAAGCAACAAAATGAAAAACTATCACATTCTGGTTCCAGGACCGTGAAAAGCTTTTACAGAAGCGTTTGATGTACAGAAGTAGAAGTTTCCTAGATGTGAACGCAGAATTGTCGGACTGCGACAATTTACTCCCGCAGCTGGTGTATGAATTCAAAGCATAAATCGCACTGATTAGCAAACCATATCGAAGGAGAATTTCAGAGACATGGTATACAAACTCTTTGGGCTATGTAACTTCATGGATTATAGACCGCTTGGAGAGTTTGAATAAATCGGCGAGCTTCAGGTGACGGATAAATTTGGAAAACGGGTCATTAAGTTTCTTAGCTACAGCCATTCAGCGAACTTGGCAAAAAAAAAATGACGGCACTAGAAGTGATATATTTTTCTTCTTGTATATCTTCTTTGATATCTTCCGAGCGCTCAAGTACTAGCGGGTGACTTCACCGTCAGAGCTTTGGAGTGGGAAGTATCAACTCAAAACACACGAGCGATTTTGGGGATAGTAGCAATATTCATTTTTTAATTCATTTTGGGGATAGTAGCTATATTGAATATGGCTGTACTAAACAAAATGGTTATACCAACGTATCGCAGATCAGTTTTCGCGAGTCTCCCACTTCAGAAGCGTTGTCAGCGCTGGCGAGGAGCTGGGAATTATGGAGAGTAGGTACACTAGGATCATCATAGCTACAGGACTTTCTGAATGTTAGAAGATAGCCAGAAATAAGTGGCTGGAATATTTCTAACCTAGGCATGGGAAAGCTCTTGAAGTCGCTTGATGACACCTTCGTCAGCAAGAGCAGTGGAGATCTAAAACAAATAAAACTAACCATAGATCAAGCAGGGATAGATATGGTCTTGAATTCCATCATGAGCGAAATCAACGTGCTATGCCTCGATGCTACTTCCACCACCTGAGAAAAAAACAGGCTTATTGATGGAACGAAGAGATACTGAGGCAAAGAGCTCCAGCATGCAGAGATAAGACTCTGCGATCTATCGCTAGGTCGGGAGCACCCCAAACTGCTGCAGACCAGAAAAGGGTAAAACTAGAGCTGGGAAAGGCTATAAAGCTAAGAAAAAAAATGTGGCGAACGCTTTACGATGAAGTAAGCGAGGACCAGTGGATGCGGGGCTACAAATTAGTATCTGCTTGACTTTGAAACGTGGGTCCTGGTACAGTTATGGATGCGGATGCTCTAAAACGTATCAGAGACTTAATGCTGCTGTTGAAGCTCGTCAAAGTATAAAAACGCTCATTGAAGGGCTACTAAAATCAAGATGCAGTGGCGTTTCGAAAAATGAAGATAGAATCCGCAATGGCCATTCAATAATAAGTTCCATACTTGAAGTAATCGGTGCAATAGAGCGTTTAAGGGTCATCAGATCAGACAGACATATCATGCTTCCAGTGACACTAGATGTTTGGAACTTTTTTAATTCAGCGAGGTGGATAGACATACCAAAGGGTCTTGAGTCCAATTCTTAGGTTCCCCCAGTGACAATATTGATGCCATTTTTATTACCTAGATGGCTGTGTACTTTAAAGGGTACATCACGTTTATTTTGTGTATGCAAGTTCCATCTTGGAGAAGATTTGAATTCAAATACAATACTCTTATTCAAATATTATATAATTAAAAATTCAAGACAGAGATAGGTACTTTATGCTCATGAATAAATGGATAAAAATAGATATCTTATCGCCTCGAAATCATTTATGTTCGTCCTGAAATTGTTACACTCATAAACTGAGACCATCATTTCTTCTAGTTTTAGCTAATTCTAATACACGCTTTTAATTGTGAACTGTTTTCTTCAAATTGTTCGAGTAGTAGTAGTAAAACAAACTAAGGGCCAGTGAAATAATAAAACGAATTTTGTACTCACAAAAGTTGTTCTATAATAAATTTATGTTCACAAAGCTTTTAAAGTATAAGTACCAATTTCGCATAGTTTGTGACGTTTATATGCGTATCAATCGACACGCTTCAAGTACGCTTCAAAATCAGAAACGATGCTAATCAAAGACGACACAACGTCGTTCGTTTAAATTGAAATGAGCGCCATGACAACCTCTCCATTCGATTCTTCATTCGGCCTGAAATATCTCGGGGAAGAAGTCTGTCAACTTGACAACGCCATCCCCTCAATTAGACTTGAATAGAATTTATGTCACATGCAATTATTCGTTCTTGACGGTACGTCGAGATTCGTCGAGAGCTTCCTTCATTGTCTCAACTCGTCCTGGAGCGTAATTATGATGGACGCATCATCACGATTTATTGATTTTGTCATTTTGAGTGATTTCTTCCATTTGAACTTTTGGCCAAAGGCTGTGAAAGTGATGTATTTCTATGGACCTTTTCAAATAAAGTTCTGCCGAAAATAGTAGTTTCAGGATGTCAGAGTTGAACTTAAATTTGGAACAGGGTATCATACTGCAATAATTGGGAACGTCAACTCCCTCATTATCAGGACTATGATCATCCACAGTTAAAATCAATAGTTCAAGATTTATTATGTGCTCATAAAACTTATTAATAAAAAATCAGATACTAGTACTCTATTGGAAGTCGCATTCAGAATTGATGGTTTAAATTGTGTAAATATTTCTTGTGCTCCTTGAAAGCATCGAATAGAGCGAACACCAACTGGCATCTCCAGAAACAAGTGCAATGAACACTAGGCAGATTCGTTCATGTCATGCTCTTGAAACAGGGAAAAATTTCATTACAAAGCAGGATTTTCGATGGATTTGCTCGACTACTATCTGGGGATAGAATCATAGCACTCGCATCTAAGAGGAGAACGTATCACAGTTCGGACAACAGTAGCGTGCGCTGAACGTTTACTGTAACGGCGAACAAATAGACGTCGCCTAAGGGAGAACTTAATTACGATATCGATGAAAGGACTTCCCATTTGATGTAGTCTCTAATTCCATTCGGCACGTGACTACCGTTTGTATTCATTCTCGAGATTAAAATCGACATAAGCTCCAGAGTTGGGGGTAGGTTTTAGTGATAATATCTTTCTATTATGTGTGGAATTTGCATAGACATGATCACCTGTCAACTATGACAGATGAAAATACCGTGATAAAAGAGAACAGAGCAGTTTAAATGATGTTTGATAATTAGTTAGTAATGTGAATAAAAGGGTGATTTGAATAGTCGTAATTGAAGAGTTGAGTCAATTTCAATAATTTGCACGTCGAACTTTTTTCCAAAGCGACTGCAATTATTTGCAGTCTTGCTTAGCGTCGACAGTATATCAAAACGGCAAAATATTTGAAACGGTTAGTGTTTAGTACAACATAGTCGCATGCCTATGTTGGATGGCAAGTTATATTATACGCATAACGAAAACAAACTATGAGTTCAGAAATACAGGGTGGGCCAAATACAAGTTTATTTTTAAAAATGCAATAAAATGAACAAAATTTAATTTTTATTCCATGTATTATGTCTTTATTAGTAAGAGTAAACATTCCCATTAATGATGGAACACAATTTCGTTTAAGTGGCTGCCTCGGCTGGCTTCGCAGTAGCGCATTCTATCAATCCAATTTTCCAAGACCTTGTTGATGGTTTCGGGCTGTAGCTCACGGATTGCTTGGATGATATTGGCCTTAAGTGCTTGAATCGTTTCTGGATTGTTGGCATAACATCGGTCCTTCACGGTTCCCCACAAAAAAAAAGTCCAAAGAGGTCACATCGCAGCTCCAAGGCGGCCAATTGACATCGCCAAGACGGCTGATAGCACGATTTGGGAATTTGGTGCGTAAAAGATCGATTGTGGCATGGGCTGTGTGGCATGGCGCGCCATCCTACATAAACCAGGGGTCGTCTAAATCGATGCTTTCAATTTCAGTAAAAAAAAAGACGGATAACATGGCTATGTAATGAAACGTTGTTCCCAGCCTCATTTTCGAAGAAAAATGGTCCAATGATGCCACCACTCCTCAATCCGCACCAAACTGTCACTATCTGTGGATGCATTGGCTTCTCAACAAAAACTTGCGGGTTTTCCGAGCCCCATATGCGGCAATTTTGTTTGTTATCGTAGCCGCCGAGATGAAAATGCGCCGCATCAGAAAAGATGATTTTTCGCCCAAAATCGTTGTCCGATTCAAGCTGCTCTAAGGCCCTAATTGCGAAGCGATAACGAAGCGGATGGTCGTGCGCCTTCAATTGCTGAGTCAATTGGACTTTGTAAGCGAATCATCCGAGATCTTTGTGTAGAATTCTCTTCAGGCTAGTGCGTGAAATGTTGAGCTGTTGATATCGACGGCGAGTTGATGTTCGTGGAGTTAGTCTAACACTCTTGGCTACAGCAGCCACATTCTCGTCTGTGGGCACCGTACGACGACGGTTGCCATGAGTGTTGTCCACTAGCATCCAGTCTCACGAACTTTTTGCACAAACTTGCGTACAGCAGGCGCGATGGGTGCTTCATTTCGGCTAAAACTAATTTTTAAAAAAAACGCACTGTTTGGGCTACACAGCACTCACTTTGGAAATAAGTTTTCAATATTTCCCAACGTTGTTCAAGCTTAAAACAACTCATTTTGTTCCACGGAGGTATGATACTGACTTTCTGTCAAGATTTCGAGCGGGAAACAGCGTTCAGTGTCAAAATAACCTATGATTTAAAAAGAAACCACTAGATGGCCACCCTGTATGTTGCGTGCATCGAACAATTTTTTTTAACGTTTTCTGAAGTAGTATTCAAAGGGTTAAATAGATTTTCTTCGTCATCAAGAAGTTAAATATATTTTCCTTGCCGTCTAAGAGTTAAATGTACAAATTTTCTTCGTCGTCAAAGGGTTAAATATATTTTCTTGCAAATAAAAAAATATTCGTATGCACGAATATCTCCTGAAAATTTCAGCTCGATCGGAATACGCAGTACGGGTGAGATTGTCAGCATTAAGAGGCTCGGGTAATTCGTATTGCACTACAAGGGATCAAACTTTATACAGTCGACTCTCGATAATTTGACACTCGTTAATTTGAATTAGTGATGGGCGATTGCAAGATGTTTTAACAATCGAGATAATCGTGATCGATGCCACATAACAATCGAGAGAACAATCGAAAGAAGAATCGAAAGAACAACCGAAAGAACAATCGTGAGATCAATCGACATGCTCGATTGTTCGTTTCGATTGTTGGCTTCGATTGCTATACTCGATTTATGCTCTCGATTGCAGTGTTGAATTGCTGCGTTCGATTGTGGCGTTTGATTGCTGTGCTCGATTGTTGAAGACCAGTTTATAGCAGAAAGATAATGTGTAGCTCTGGGGTAGCTAAAACTAAAGACAGGTGCGATAGCCGTATACTGTAGCTAAAATCAAAACAATGCAGCAGCTCGCAGCCGAAAGCGAACGTGCTTTATAGCTGACTCGATTTCCGTCAACCCATTGTCGATGACTTGTTCGACCGAATGGTCGATTGCGAGATACTTTTTTCGATTCTCTCGATTGCTACGATGGCGAGATGTTTCTTTCGATTCTCTCGATTGCACAATTACCATCGAGTCAACAATCGAGCTCAACTTAAAACCATCGAGATATTTCGAGATGTTTTAACAATCGAAACAATCGAGCCAAACATCTCGCAATCGCGCATCACTGATTTGAATCTTTCTATAATTTTAAATTTTTTCCTGGTTCCTTGAAAAATATTCGATAAATTGAATAAAATTGATATTAATTGGTCCCTTCGGTAATTTGAAATTGAAGGAATGGTATGTTGCCCGCTGACATTCAATAATTTAAAGTAATATATATCTATAATTTGAAGCGTTTGTTAACATACATGTACATTACATGTCGATTGTTTGCATGAATGATATACAAGTGAGCTGGCAGTTTGCAGTCCAGTCTTCTGTTGTAGTAATTTTTAAGTATCAAAATGATTTCAAGAGAGAACAAGTGTATTTCCGCCAGTGAAAAAAAACGCGTGTAATTCAAGCTGTGGAGGATGGACAATTAAAATTTTTAAATTTTTTGTCATTTTATCATCGTCATTGTCTATGATTTGGAAAAACAAAGATCGGATGTGCCTTAATTGCGAGAAGACAAAGGTCACGCCAAGGTGTTTTATCCCGGCTTGAGGAGTACTTGCTTAAGTGGATTCGTCAAGAGTACAAAACGTTCACGTTTGCGGTTTCATGTTGATGGAAAAATCCAAATCTTTTGCGCAGTCTCTTTTGATTAAAGATTTGCAGCCAGTGAGTGTTGGCTCTCAAATTTCAAAAACCGACATGCCATCACATTTAACAAAATCTGTGGAGAGAGTGCCAGCTTGGATATTTCCATTTGTTTATGTGGTGGTGGATTGGCAAACTAAACCAACTTTTGAATGGCTATGACTTAAGAAACCGGAGTTTTTTTTATAAATGTCTCCCTGATCGCACTATGACGTTCAATGACGAAAAGTTTCATGGAGAGATACTCAGCAAGGATAGAATAACTGTTTTTTTAGCCTGTAACATGGACGGTTTTCCAAAATTGAAACCACTCATTATAGGAAAATTTGCAAAGCCACACCGTTTTAAAGGAGTAAAATCGCTGGCCACAGCTTATAGGTTAAACAAAAAATCGTGGATGACGACAGAGTTGTCAAATGAATGGCTGACCTCAGTTAACAGTGACACGAAAAAAAACCCCAAAATCTTACTTTTTTGGACAGCTGCACCATGCTTAATAGCCCACCACCATTAGACAACATAATATTGATTTTTTTCCAGCCAACACCACATCAAGATTACAACCATTAGACCAAGGCATAATTCAAAATGTTACAACTCTGTACCGTACAGAAATGGTTTCTCTTGTGCTGAATGGCATTAAAAAAGTTGATAATTGATAAGGCCTGAAAAATTGTAAACCCTACTACTATTTATAAGCTGCTTCAGATTGTCAGTTTAAGCAAACCAAAAACGTAGAACAGTTATCAGAGCCAAGAATAATTACAATTCTGACTCAGGTTGGGGGCTGCTACCTAGCATTTTAGGATTATGCTCATGTTGACGATGACATCAGTGTTCACGGTGCCCTAACCGATGCTGAACTGTTGGTTTTAGCCCCTCTGGATGAAGACGAAGAAGAGCAACCGTCCATTCCAGTCACATTGAGCGAGGCAACGAGATCTCTTACTACCCTACGTTTTCATGCCCTCAGAACCGACACAAGTGACGATTTCTTCTCAACTTTCACCACTATCGAAAATTCATTGGACAATGATAGACGAAAGTCGCTCACTCAACAGAAAATTACGGATTTCTTTTCAAAATGAGCATTTGTGAAAAATTATACAAAAACAAATGTTTGGAATAACAAATCACGAATTTTAACCAAACTCTTGTTTATTTGAATTTTTCCTCCCTCCCTCTTGGTTATTTAAACTGCTGTTATTTTGAACCATAGGTAATTTGAAATCTTTCTCTGATCCCGTGAGTTTCAAATTATCGAGACTCGACTGTATTACGTTAGAACACTCGACTGTATTACGTTAGAACACTGTCTATGGTAATAGTGATAAAGAAGGGCAAAGTAACCCACATAACGTCAATGCTCAAAAGATTCAGTAAGTGGAGTAATGATTTCATCACTAATAAGCTTTTCACTAAACTTTTTTTGGTTACATATGTGGGAGTTATACTCAAGTCTAGGGATTAGTCTTTTAGATAAGCGTTATATCGAATCGAATAAAGTATTTCTAACCTCTGAAGAAAACCCAGACATTTTGTGGTATTTTTTGCAATTTAGAAAATACAGCTGGTCCATGTGAGTTTGCTGAAAATGCGAGGGTTTATCAGACATATCTACACTATCACCGGAAAAATCGTTAGCTGGAGGAGAGTAGGGATTAGTAGTGTTCCCGTAAGAGTTAATCACTATTTCAAAATAAGAATGCGAATTCATGGGTGCTATGAATCTTATTTATTTATTTATTTATTGACAATTTCATCAACGGAATGATTACTACAAAAAAAAAAACAATATTTACACATGTAATTATGAAAGATAATTAATCGGTCGTTTAAGCCGACACTTGAACATATCAACAGTATAATTAAAGTCGAACATTTGATACGCTGAGTTAAAGCTTCGGGCTATTGCGCAGGTTGGTTCATTCAATCCATAATTGGTTTTATGAAACGGGATGGACACGAAAGTTAAGTTTTGATAACAAGAACTCAGAGTTCACGTTTCCAGTGAGTAACTTCGCAGCGAATATAGATTTTTGAAATTTTGACGTCGAGTTTCAAGAGTGTCCATGGTCAATAATTGCAAGCGGTTTTCATAAGGAGGTAAACGAATAGGATCAGACCAGCGGAAAGAACTAAGAACAAAAATTAAAAATCTCTTTTGGACAGACTCAATGCGATCTATGCGCTCCTTATAATACGGAGACCACATCAGGCACCCATATTCTAGGATAGGGCGAACCAGAGAGCAGAACAGGATTTTAGTCAGAAAAATGTCATTGAATTCTTTAGATCGTCGTTTTAAGAAGCCAAGTGCACAGTTGGCTTTTATTATTATTGAGTCAATGTGGTCATTAAAAGTGAAAGCGGAGTTAAATAGTACTCCTAGGTCACGAACTTTCTTGGAGCGAGTTAAAAGAGTATCGTTTAAAGTGTAGTTGAAATTAATCGGAGATGATTTGTGGGAGAATGAGATAACTGAGCATTTTTCAACGTTTAGTGAAAGTCGGTTTAGAGTGCACCAATTAGCGAAGTTTGACACGTTGCGTTGCAGGATAGTACAGTCATTAAGTGATGATATTGTATTAAAAATCTTTGCGTCATCAGCGTACAGTAGAATGGAAGAACCTGGAACAAAAGTGATCAGGTCATTTATATAAATGGCAAAAATAATGGGATCAAAGTGGCTGCTTTGTGGAACACCTGATGTAGCAATTATGTCAGTGGATAGAATGCCACGAAATAGATCGTTTTGCTTGCGATTAGAGAGATAAGATTTAACCCAGTCTATGTTATGTTATGTTGTTTAGTTAACTTATTAGGGAACTCAAGAAGATGCAATTTACATATAAGAATGTCATGATCCAGCTTATCGAAAGCTTTCGTGAGGTCGGTGTAAATGCAGTCAACTTGTTTACCTTCTTCAATCGCAGGGATGACTAAGTTCGCAAGTTCTAAAAGATTAGTGGTGGTAGATTTACCTTTAATAAAACCATGTTGGCAAGGTGAGATTAAAGACTTAGAGTGAAAAGATAATACCTCGGTAACTATGGCTTCAAAAAGCTTGGCGACGCATGGTAATTTGGCGATTGGCCTATAGTTGTGCACGACTTCTTTGCTGCCTTTTTTGTGGATCGGAGTAAGTGAAGAATATTTCCATAAGTTTGAGAAAATACCGGACGAAATCGATAGATTAAAAAGATGAGCTAATGGTGGTGAGAGGATATTAGCACAACGTTTAAGCACTACGGTCGGTAATCCATCAGAACAGGGATGAAAACTATTCTCAAGATGAGATATATGTCTTAAGATAGTGGGAATGTCGATGTAAAGGTCTTTCATTCCCAACGTCGTTTTAGGGGAGTCTATTAGGTAATTGAAGTTAAGCTTATTGAAATCGGAGAGAGGTAGTTCATAAGCGGATTGGAAGGAATCTGCAAATAAGCTACTGATTGCTTGCGAGTTATTAATGACTATGCCGTCAGATATAAAAGAGCTAGGGTATCCGTCATGCTACCTTTTTGAGTTTACAAAATTCCAAAAACGCTTGTGATGGCTTATGAAAGACTGCCTTAGCTCGTCCATATAGTTGGAGTAGGCAGATGAGGTTTCAGATACGAATCTATTTCGTAATTCCTCATCAACTTTATAATCATCCTCTAGACGCGACGAGCTGTACACTTTCCAGGTCTTGATTTTCAAATTTTTGATATTTATTAAATCTGTATTGATCCATGGAAAGCGTTTTAAAGGTACAGAGTTACTCAAAGGTACACAGCGAGCAAAGCAACCGAATAAGATAGAATGAAAGTTTGTGACTGCAACGTTTACGTTAGATTCATTCACAACCGTAGACCAGTCGCATTCGGTCATTACTTCACTCAGCGTATCAAAGTCAACTTTCTTGAAGTTAAAGTTAAAAAGATTTACAAAATTAAATCGTCATTAATTTGAAAATTGATGAGCTGGATGGTGTAAAGATTCATTAAGTAGAGGAGATGAACATCGTTCAATAGAGACATCAGATGAGTTCGTAGAAAAAATCAGATCCAAAAGTCGTCCGTTTGTGTTGTGGATGCCATTGATCTGCTTTAGTCCAGTTGAAAGAATGGCGTCAATGAAGTAGCTTTCTCGTCGGTTATTGGACGAAGGAAGATAGTGTTCACTATCGTTAGAAATTCGCCACTCCAGATGCGGTAAATTGAAATCTCCCATAAGAATGAGATCGTCGGACGGTTCCATTATGCGGCATATATATTCGGTTAGGTTATACGCCAAGTCATATGTAGAGTTTGATGCGGACGGTGGGATGTACAGTATTGCCACGAAAATTCTTCTTAGATGAAGGTTTAGTGAGATACATACGTATTCCAGATCAAGAGTGTCAGGTATATCAAGTCGAGATACTGGCAGTTCTTTACGTACAGCAAGCAGAACACCACCGCCGACAGGAGCATCTGGACAATTAAGATGGCGATCACGACGAAAAACTGCAAAGTTACTGTTGAATAGTTCAGCATCGTTGATGCTTTCGGATTGAAAGTGAAAGCAAGTAAGTCATTTATAAATAAAAGGAAGAAAGTTGGTGTGAGAGCAGTACCTTGCCGTATCCCGGTATTAATAGTGTTTAGAATAACTTCGAAATATCAAGAGACTGTATATGTGCAAAACGAGCATTACTTCGCTAAAGTTATAGAAGCAACGATTCCATCAGAAATTCAAGTAAATCCCCAGTAGAGCGGCCTGAACGAAAACCATGCAGATGGTCTTTAATAAGATGTTTTAACAAGTAATTCGAAGACCGTAGACCCCTAGATGAGCACAGGCCCCTCCTTTTTTAGGTATAAAACGGAAGCCGAGTACAACTAGTAAAAGAGTTTTCGCAGAAGTTTAGCGCAGGCAGAGATGCAGCGCTTTATTTCGAGGGGCGAAATAACGTCAGGCCCAACAGATTTCTAGACATAAAACCTAGCGAGTATTTTTAATGTCTCTTTTGTGGGGAAAAGTAAACACATTTAAGGGCTAGCATGATTCAGCGATGAAGGTGGCAAGTAGTAGCTAGAAGCAAAAACGTTAACTTTATCCAGTGAATGAGCAAATACGTTACCACTGCCAGAGTCACAAAACTATTGGTTTGACGATGATGGCAAGCTGACTTCTGAACGTTAAAATGCTTCTCACCGACTCAGATCTCATGCTCTTAGAACGTGGGGCACTCGTAGCGACCTATTGCAATCTCTGACGTATGAAGAAACGAGTTTACGGAGCCAAAAAGGAAGCCAGTAGGGAAAAATTGATTCGTGAACTTGAACGATAAAAAGAGCAGCCACGCCAGATGTGGAAATTTTACCAATGAGTGAGCAGAGCAGACTAAGGCAGTGCACACCTTGTTGTTCAACATATTTTTGAACAAACTGCTCTTTTTCCCCCAAAGCTACTTTTAAATGTTCATTATCTCGACGAATCAAAGCAGCAATGGACTTCGACAACGAAAACTAATAAAATGATTTCTTATCGTAGAATTAATTCATTCTACCATTTATTTGCGAAATTTCTCGCAAATTCATTTTACTAAATCCATCTTCGTTTATAAGTTTCAAACAATCCTTGGATTAGACCAGATCGTATTTAAAGCGAATACCCACGTTATTTTGAAATCTCTTCCCCGAATCGATGCATCATTCGGCCATGACGATACCCTTTCACCGAATTCGAAAGACTATACAAACGTTCAAGGACTTTCTCATACCGTTTCATGTAGAAACGGATATATATATATATATATATATATATATATATATATATATATATATATATATATATATATATATATATATATATATATATATATAGATATATATATTCCGACTCCCTTTGAAAAAACATTCGCAAGGATTAGAAAGTACTAAGCACCGTGCGCTCCAAGCTACAGTAAGCACTTTTACATTTCATGGGCTTATCGCTTATTTGGAAATCTCTTCTCTTGTTCGTTGGACCATTGGTTCGTTCCTGTCTCCAAGGAATAAATCCTTGGCGAACGTTTGTATTTGTTCGTTTTTTTGAATGACGCTTGAATATTTTTGCTTTACGTTTCGTACGACTGCGACTATGAAGGTACATTACACGTTCGGTAATAGTTTTCGGTAAAAACGGCGATAAAACGACCGTGGCAGAGATTAATACTGGAGTTTGTCCAAGGATTAGGAAATGAAGAAAATTCATTCGACCATTGAAGCAGCAGTGGTAATGGTGGTGGTCGAAGTGAGAAGAGATTAGTATTGTGAGCTGAAATGTGAGAAACGGACAGTGGTTTTATTTGATTATGTTTTTGTTTAGTTGTAAGTTTTTCGTGCTTGAAAAATTATCGAAACTTCAGGTGAGTAGAAAGTATATGAGGATGAATCCCACAATCTGTAAACGATTTAGCTAATCGAAAAAACAACAGAACAAATGTTTTACACCCGCCATTTTCTGAATATTGAACAATGAACAAATTCGACCTTCCCACTCTCCAGCTCAATCGATCTATCATGATTCTAATAAGATGGTATATCTAAAGTATTTCAACTTATCAGCCAGAACATTTAAAACACCATCTCCTTTATATTTTATCGCCACAACCAGGAACAGGTAACCATATACATCCATCGCGTAAATCCTCTAAGATCCTATTAAAGCAATTTACCGTGATGACCATAAACCCCTACATGTGCGATTAAGTGATGTACATTATGCGATACGCTCCCGTCACGACCCAAGGACATGTTCATGCGTTTTCGCTTATTTCAGGACCCCTCTTGCAGCCGTACAAATTGTTCAAATGAAAATAATGATATCCCAAAAGGACGTGAAAATATGGAACAGATATTTTTTTGAGAGAATTGTTTTGCCACAAGGGAATCTATTTGTTGCCTTCGCTAAGCCTAGCTCTCGGTCTTTCATCGAAAAATTCATCAAAACAGGTTGCATTTTATTCATACTGGTGGAATATATTACTCAAAGTTCGCATGCGCTAGGTTTCGCAATCGCAAGCAAAGATATAAAGAAACTGAGGTGTAATCGTAGTAGAGGTTGAGAATTAGATGGGGATTAGAAATATTTTGCTATTTGGTGATAACCGTTGGGGTGGCGGTAGTATTGACTGTTCGGCATCGCTTTCTGTTTGTTTGTGATAAGTGGGGAAAATTAACTTCCAGATTGTACTGATTGCAGATTATACTTATTTGATAAATTGAAAATGGCAAATAAGGGCTTTCAAAGGTTTTAATTTCGTAATAATCGATTATATGTTAAAGCAATATTTTTCAACGATTACGAAATCAGATTTAGTTGTAAATCGTATTGATTCATATGAAAATAAGAAAAAATTTATGGTTGAAAAAATGCATTTTTATGTAATATTGGAGTTACAGAAATGGAGTTAGATGTAAAACTTAATAAATCCTGTGAAAAATGTAAAATTTCTTATTTCCATCCAGCATCCAAAAAACATTATTGGCACTAATTTTGTTGCCACCATCCAAGAGTTCAGCTTGATAGTAACAAAGACCATCGACCGGATCTTCTTCCTCCGACTTTTCTTATTAAATGTGTTGTACAGCTAATAACTTCTCTTCACATCATATTTAATACCTATCTTTTTTGGGCACTTGCCATCGTATTAGAATATTCAAAAATGGTGATAGAAGATCAATTCAAAATAATAGAGGCACTATTCCTAAGCTGTTTGAAAAACTCATATGTGATAAACTATTCCTTCTGGTCGGTTATCGACTATCTCTAAAAAAATTCGTGTCAACTCAGGTGTACCTCAAGGCAGCCATCTTGGCCCTCTGCTTTTAAACATTTTTATATCAGACTTGTCGGAGGTTTTATCTGATGTACCTCATTTACTCTATGCGGCCTTGTCTGGTATGAATTTGTTTTATATATGTCTACGTTCCGAACGTTCCACAGAATTCTAGAGATTCTCCGCAGAGCGAAACTTTGGGCTAGCCTGCGTTTTCGAGGTTCATATAATGGTTCCGGTCTTAGTATCTATTTGTAGATTAGTAATTGATTTGTGATTCTTAGGTTTTTTGTTTCCATTTTTCGGAATTGAGATTGAAGGAGGAGCGGTTAATTTTCAGGCAATCGACTGGCTTCTATGTAACCGAACATTCGGGGTCAATATTGGTATTTTCACAGATAGCCAAGCGGCTATCAAGTCCCTTGCTGGTCCTATGATTGTTGTTGAATGCCATGCATCTCTTAGGGAGACATCAAGACATTCGGTTGTTCAATTGATTTGGGTACCTGGACATAGGGGCTTTCAGGCAAACTGTTTGGTCGATGAGCTAGCAAGGTTTGGAACCTTGTTACCGGAGGTCTCTTGCTCCTCAATAGGAATACCAATGACATCGGTCGAATTGGCCATCAGGTAAAAAAATATCTTGAGGACGCTAGGAAGTCCTGGGCAGATGAATCATCCTGCGCGATAGCGAGGCAGTCCTGGGTATCCATGGATGCGCATCGCACCAAGCAGCTTTTAGACTTAACTCGAAGCGCTCGGTGGGCGTTTTAACGGGCCACTGCTTCATAGGGCGGCATGCGGAACGACTGGGCGAAGAGTTTAACGATTTCTGTCGGAGTTGTGGCTATGAGGACGAGGAGGAATTCGTCTTTCATCGCATGTGCCTGTGCCCGGCTTTGGCAAGGAGAAGATTGGCGGCACTTGGTGCACCCTTTCTCTCAAACCTGACGGAACTGTCCCTGGTCAATTTAAAGGGGATAGTTCGGTTCGTCAAAGGATGCAGATGGTATCCTGATTTCAGTGAGTAGGAGAGAGTCACTAATTTATTGTGGCATCACAACGGGCCTCTCTTGTGCCTATGTGTGTCGGTCGCCAGGTCTCTGTAGATCGGTAGCCACTTCAACCTACCTACCCGGTGTCAAGTCGATTCCAAGTACTTACATATGTGTCCATTCGCTGGCAGTCTTATTATTTGGCCGTCAATAAGCATTTTTTGCAGATTGTTGCCTTTTGCGTGTGATTAAGACTGCCTGAACAACGTAAGTGCAAATCTAAATCTTCCATATTTTGAAGTATTCCAGAAGTATGTGTATAAAACGGGAGAAGAACAAAAAAATCACCAACAATCAAATATTTTAACTCAATAATTTTACGCCCATGTTATTCCGTGCTAAATAATATTTTCATAAAAACACATGTATTTCATATAATAAAAGTAGATTTCACGCAATTTTTTATAATAATATTGTCTGTAGGTAGATTTTCGAGTCATCTTCCTAGCTCTATTCGTTTAGAGAGAAAACGTCTAAAAATTTTTGTTAAATTTTGTATTAAATTTGGGTCTCGGCGAACATTCTTAATGCTTATCCTGCTATACCCTGTTAGTATGATAAACAACAAATGTTTGAATTGAAACTTTCGTTGTTTTGCACTTTTTTCCTGAAAAATGTTCGAGCGAAAAAGTGGTTTTGTAAATATTTCAACCCAATGAAGTCTGAAACGAAATCTATATATTTCCTCTGCTTTACTTCAAAAATTTGTGTCTAGCGGTTGCTATCAGCTAGAGTTTTTTAGGCTGCAGCTACACGTTTCACATACGTGACTACTAAACTAAGCTAAACTTAGATCTCTTGGTAGGGAACGTCAACCTTTCTATGGTATCTGTTATGTTGTTTAGTTCCAGAACATTGCGAGGTGTGATTGGTCCCCTGCGATGTCAGAAAAAGACATTAATAAGGCAGTGTACAATTTTCATTTAATTCTTTTGCTTAGTTCGTACCAGCCTCTTTCGCTAACAATTGCAATAAGGTTCCATGTAAATCGAAGGCAATACGTCACATAAAAAATTGAAAATCTAAAGCTTGGAAAAGATATTGCTCGTCTCGTTCTGTTTCTGACTTTTTGGTTTTTGTAGAGTTGAGAAATATTTATCAGTCCGAGGTCGAAAATTCGTACTAAAGTCACCTTAGAAATCTTAATTCTACTTTTCAACAGCAGCCTAGAATGTTTTGGAATTTTATTAATTCCAAGAGATACCACGATGGGTCTCCCACCACGTTTAACTCAGACGACATGGCCATTTCCGATCCATTAACTATTAGCAATATTTTCGCTAATCATTTACATACAATACGGAGCCTGCTTCATCCGCATACAATACAGAGCCTTCTACTAACACTAATAATTATAATGACAACTTGAAGTGATCCCAACATCTTCTTTGGGAATGAAAGACTTGTTTAAAGACGAAGATATCATTTTAGCGTTTTCTAGGAAGCTGGACAATAATTTGACACCAGGCCCTGACGGCATTCCTTATGCTATCTTCAAATATTGTATCTCCTCTCTGTCTCCTATTCTTGTCTACCTATTTATTATTTCTCTGTTGCTCGGTATTTTTCTTAGTGGTAGGAAATATGCAATCGTTACACCTATTCATAAAAAAGGCGATAGAAATGTTGTGGGCAACTATCGTCCCATCGCAAAAATTCCATGTGCTGCTAAACTATTCGAAGCGATAATCAGTAATGTTGTGGCGTTTCATAGCAAATCCATATTATCTCCTTCCCAACGTGGTTTCATAAGAGACAAATCCACAACTACCAACCTACTTCCAATATTGCTATCCCATTAATCGAAGCAGGATTTCAGGTAGACTATATTTACACTGACTTCACGCAGGCTTTTGATAAGCTGGATCATTCCATTTTATTGTGTAAATTGTCCTCGTTTAACTTTCCTCAGCTATTTATTTCCTGGATAGCATCTTATTTGGTGTCGTAACCAATGCGTATCCTTTCGTGGCGCCGTTTCATCAGAAATTGATGTCATATCTGGTGTTCCTCAAGGTAGTCACTTAGGACCTCTACTTTTTCTTTTATATATAAATGACCTACAATCTGTCCTGAAACATACGTCAATTTTACTATATGCAGATGACGCCAAAATTTTTAAAAAGGTATCTAATACTCACGACTGCATGGAATTTCAAGCTGACCTAAATAGCATCATGACTTGGTGTGACACTAACAAATTGGTAATTAATATTGACAAGTGTACCGTTGTTTCGTATACGCGTAAAATTATTTCGTTGAACTTTGAATACTCTTTGAATAGCATTCCCTTAAGGTGTACTTTTAAATAATTCTTTTACTTTTGACGTTCATATTAAAGTCATCTTATTAAAAGCTTCATCTACCTTGGGATTTGTGAGGAGGCGATCCAAAGAATTTCTTGACATATATCTTACTAAGATTCTTTTTTTCTGCATTAGTAGGACCGATACTTGAATATGCGTGTATAGTTTGGGCGTATGTGGACCGTATCGAGTGCATTCAGAAAAAAATTTGTGGTTTTCTTGGCGTGAATTTGCTTGGTTAGATCCTCTTCGCTTGCCTCCTTACATTGATCGACTTAACTTACTGGCCATGAATACACTTAATAACAGACGTGGAAATTTCAAAACGATCTTTGCTGCTAAGCTCCTCATGGGTAATATTTCAAGTGAACACCTTATACGTTTATTTGGCCTCAATACCAAGGGTCACAGAGTGAGACACGTCGACATTTTATCTGTCCCTGCCTATCGGACCAACTACGCCTTCAATGAGCCCGTTTCGTCCATTAAAAGAAATTTGAACAGTGGTTACCATCAATTTGAATTTAAGTTATGCTTACCGTATTTGAAAAAGAGCTTAGCTAAAAATAGTTCACTTTAACTGATTTGTTTGTAAGTTTTTAATCTTTAATGTAAATGCTACTAGTCTGTATTAGACGAACTTTTTTGAAAATAAATTAATAAATAAACATATATTGCAAAAAAAATAATTCTTTGTAAATATCTTGGAGGTGTTTTGTGTACCCAAAAGAAAAACAAACGTATGGAGTATATTTCTTTTATGACTAGCTTAGATTTAATTTACAAAAACACAGCAAATGAGAGTTTCTCGGTGAAATTTTGGATCTTACCGTAATGCAGTTATTTGCAATGCCTTAAACTACTCGATGCATACTAAAATCTTTTCCTTATTATTTCAGTTGCACATAGCGTATTTTCAAAAATGTTCAAAGGATAATCACTGTATGCATGGAAAAGCAGATATCATTGAATACAATATTAGAGCTTTAATTGAAATTTATTTCTCTGCCTCCCTAAACGTTACTGGTTCGAACCGAAATTAAAGAAAAAATTGCTCATAGCACTGCTTCAATTTTTAGCTATGTCTTTGAACTCTTTTAGAATCCAAGCCGATCCAGTTCATCCGTTGCATATTCCTTTCACTTTAAATTCTCCTCTAAGTAATCATAGCAGTTTTGAAACGACAACATTATTATTGCACTACCCACACTGGCACGTATCAATCGCACTTTCAGCCCCTTATAAAGCGCTCGAAAACCTTCGCGTCTCACTACATACCCCATCATGTCCCCAATCGAATAGCGACGGAACTGTTGCCAGCAGCAAGTCTGGGCACATGTCCAATCTTTGTGAAATAACGTCCGAACTAAATCAGCCGGGTACATAACCAGCGTAACAAAGATGCCAGTTAGCATTGCGACAGTGACTTGCCGAATAAACTCGTATGGCCGATTTTCTAGTGGCTTCCAATGACGATGCGATTGGTAGATTCCAAAATAAAGCATGTTATACAAGCCAGAACGTATAACCATTGTCAAGCCACCCGTAAAGAATCCACGCACACCTTCCGATTTGTAAATTTTTTGGGCTATCGCCCAGGATCCTCGTGTATATTTGATTTTTGAGTGATCTATTTGCTGGGCAACTTTGACAACTTCAAATGGATTCGTGAGGGCAGCTTCTGATGCTCCGGCCAATAGACCCGCTAGCGCATATGTCTACAAATGACGAATAAAGTGAAGTGCTACGTAAAAAATTCAATGCACTTACACCTGTATCCGGACCAGTCTTGTCAGAAGTAAAAAGCGCTTCATATTCCTTGTATGACATGAATTTGACAAACTTTTTTGGTGCATCAATGATAACAACTGGTGTCAATCCTTTCCAAAAACTGAAGAAACCTTCTTTTCGATATATACCGCGTGCACATGCAATCATTCCTTTATTGTACCACCATGGTTTCAGTTGGAATCTTGTTTTGATAGTGTCCAGTGGTTGCATGACTACGCATTCGATGAGACTAGCTGGGCCAGTTGAAGCCAAGAGCATCAAAGATTTCTTCCAGATGGTGTGTTTTTGACGGTCTGTCATATTGCTTTAGGCTTAATTGAGTTCATTCGGACCTTTTTCGTAAGTTAAAATGCTTTTAATACATTTTTAATTTTAAGCTAACTTTGACAATTTATTATGAGGCTCAGTCAACATGACTGATGTCCTATAATCAAATGAATTTTGAAACTGAATGTTCAATGACAGTTTGGAATGACATTTATCGGCGCTTCTACGCATGGTATGACATCACTGCTGTCTTCGTCTGCACTGTGCGCTGTTCCGGAATCATCAGTTAAGATATTAACTTCTATGGGGAGTCTAGATAGAGCGTCTGCTACTACATTAGTTTTCCCGGGCTTATACACAAGCTCGTAGTTATATTCTTCTATTCGTGCTTTCCACCTCTTAAGCTTAGCGTTATGGTTCCTGTTGCTTAGTGCAAATGTCAACGGTTGATGATCAGTGAGAATTTTCACTTTTTTTGAACCGTACAAGCAGCTTATCAAGGGCCCAAACAACAGCCAGCATTTCTTTTTCGCCTGTTGAGTAATTTTCCTCTGTTTTATCTAAAGACCTTGAGGTAGAGATGGGACTGCTCCTGCGATCACTGCTACTAATCACACTGTTCTTTGAAAAGAGCAGTGAGCAGTGCGATTGCTCTCTACTCAAGCTGTTCAACTGCTCATTGCTCTTTTGCAATGCAGAAAATTTCAAATGCTCATCTATTCAGTTCCTTTTCTTTCTACCCTTGCGAGTATTTTCGGACTTGCATGTATTTTATTCAATTATTCAAAAAGTTTTTAGGGCAAAAGTAGCTGAAATCGGACAAAATCGGCCAATTTTGGGTTAGAGTGGTTTGGGACATAACGGGCCAAGACCTATTGCTGTGATACAAAAATTTTGGTTTTGTAGGGGAGTAAGGAGTTTTTTGGCCATAGTTAGGCAAAAACTGCATTTACGACGCTTTCATTGATTGGAAGTTGTCGGGGAGTATATTAGTGATATTTTAAGGGCGAAAAAATTTTTGATAGGGGAAATTGGGTAAAAATGCCAATTTTTTCCAAAAAAAAAAAATTCTAGACCAAAAAAAGTCCAGCATGAATTCGGGGACCTTTTTGAGTTGTTTCGGGCGAAATTTCCATACAAATCTGGGAAAAAGCGGCCTAGTTTCCAAGATACGTCAAAATGAAATAAACCGGAAAAACTGAAAGTAGCACTAAAAATGTTGAGCTCCTTTTTGTTTCGCCAGTTGGCTTCTGCGGCGGTGTTCGTGACTGCACTCCAACCCTACCGGGGTTGTTACTCATTTCCAGCCATACCGAAGAGATTGGCCCTCTACACTGAAAAAACACATAGCGCCAGACGCCATAATTTATAGACCTCTGGTGCCATGTACATAGCCGATTTGGGGATTGTGATGAAATATAGCGCCACACACCATAATACATGGCGAAAAGTACATAGGAGCAGGCGCTATGCTTATAGCCCTCTACGCCATGTACTATAGTCCTCCACGCCATGTAACATAGTCCTCCACGCCATGCAGATGGCGTGGAGGGCTATAGTACATGGCGTGGAAGACTATAGTACATGGCGTGAAGGACTATAGTACATGGCGTGGAGGACCATAGTACATGGCGTGGAGGACTATAGTACATGGCGTGGACGACTTATATTACATGGCGTCTGGCGCTATGTGTTTTTTCAGTGCAGAGTTAATTTTCTTTAAGAAATTGTGTGCGCGGTATTTTTATAGTTCGTTTGTTCAAGTGGTTCGATGTGTCCCGATAAATAGGTTTTAAATATGGCCCAAATATAGTTTTTCAAAACAATATACAGCCGAAATTTAGTTTTTCATAAACATTATATAGCCCAAATTCAGTTTTTCAAATACAATATATAGCCCTAAGACCACCAACCCGCGAAATCAAAAATGTTCCGCCGCCAATTCAACTTTTAGGTAGCACGATTGGCGGGAATCAGCCAAATCTGGCCACAGTGCTTCTATTGTTGATACTCACATTTATAAGTTCCCTCACACAGTATGGCTGCGAGTTATAATTGGAGTTACCTTCTTCAACTGAAGCCATATTACATGGCTCATATGGTACTATGTAATATGGCGTGTAGGGCCATAATTTCTGCGCCATGTAATTATGGCGCTGGGAGCCATACTGCATGGCTCAGGGTACTATGTACATAGCGTGTGGGACCATAAATGCTACACCATGTTACATAGGACCACGCGCTATGCAGATTCTCACATTATGGCGCGGGGAGCTATATTGCATAGCTCAGAGTACTATGTACATAGCGTATGGCGCCATAAATAATGCGATATGTTACATAGCTCTGGGCGCCATGTGGATTTTTTTCAGTGAAGTAGGTGCATGTTTAATACACGTAACATTTTTTTTATCATTTCTTAATAAAATTTTCGACAAACTTCATGCTCTGGTGAGGCGAAGTGGAAAACCGACTGTTTTACATTAGCCGGGGAAAAGTTTGGTATCAGAGATCGGTCGATGAAAACTCATATAGAGAGCAACAGGATTAGTTGGTCCTATCTTCGTAAATTTTTCGACATTGGTAATTTGAGCGAATACAGGAGATGTTTTGTGCATATATTAAAATTAAAATCAAATTAAATTGATTGAATTTGCTTGTTTTCCCTTAGATGGCTCCTGGATTGGAGAAACACTTGCCAAATAAGTGACCGACCATTGGATAGTTACGGACAAGCTGCACGGACTAATGGCTCGGTATCCTCTCACGGTCAACTCCACCATCACCATTCTAGCCTGGGAACTTTGTGTCTGGTGGGCGGGGGAGGGCATATCATACCGTTTAATTATATCACTGCAAATCGCATGTACTTGTGTGTATATATATACATACTTCAATAAATACTAGCTAGTATTTTTGGAACAGATATTTGGAACAGGTATTTTTTTGTACTCGTACTAGGAATACCTAGTATGTGAAAATCCGAGTACGACCCAACTCTAGAGCGAACCAGTGCATTTGTTGTTGTAGTCAGTTAAATACTTACCATTTAACAACAACAGATGCACGTATTCGCTCGCCAAGTTGTAGAACTTGAATAGAGAATCTATTTTTGGGTTTTTTGGATATTTTAATCTTTTTATTGCTTTAATGGTTTTGCATTGATATTTCTACATGTATTTTTTTCGCACCTACCATCCTAATAATTACACAAAAATTGTAAAGGATGTCATTGCAAGGAATTTACTTTTGGAATTCTAAGGGATAGATTCTTATTGCTGTTGGAATATTTTTTTATATATACATAAAATATACACATAGTACATAAGTGCTTTAGCTCAAAAGTCTGAATATTCCATTTACTTACATTATACGAAGGATAGTGATATAAATGAGTGGGAAAATGATTTAAATTTTTCGGTTGTTAGTTTTCATTCAACGTTCTTTGTTAAGACATTGGAAGTGTGTAAGGAAGTAGTTGAAAATGGAGCGTAAGGCAACTAGTGATGTGTGGTTACATTTTGAAAAAGTGGATAGTAAAGTGGTTCGGTGTAATTTTCGTAAGCAAACTTTGTCTTACAAAACTTCAATAACCAACTTGAAGCGTCACCTTTCTGGGAGACATCCTGGAGTTGCAGTTCGATCCAGAACAGAAGTTTCTAATCCTGTTGCTTCTACAAGCACTGGTACATCCGCTCACTTGGAGGTGGTTGAAGTTCCTCCAACACAAGATTCGGTCGCACGAATTGTGGATCGGGTCCCGATCGCAAGTGCAGTCGAGGTTTCACAGCCAAGTTTAAGGATTAGTAGTAAGCAGAAGAGCATTCAACATTTTATACCGCGGATTCTTTCAACAGAGTAAAAAGACCGGGTAGATAAATTGTTAATGAATTTATTCATTAATGATTACCAGCCCTTTTCAATCGTTGAGGACACAGGCTTTAAAGAGCTCATTGAATACTTAGGTCCGAATTATCAAATACCAAATAGAAAATTCTTGTCGTCCACATTATTGGACTCGATGTTCGATGAACGGCACTCAAAATTGAAGGACAGGTTATCGTGTGTGAAAAGTGTGTGTGTAACTACTGATTGTTGGACTTCCCAAAAAAAACGAAAACTATATATGTATTACAGTTCACTATATAGACGATAGTTTCAAACTGCATACTTCTCTCCTTGAGTGAATTAAGTAAGGTGTGTCACATACATATACTGCGATATCAGATGTCATAGAATTTGCTCGAACAAAGTGCAAATAATTATCACCGATAATGCTCCAAACGTTGTCAATGCGGTAAAAACTGGCTAACAAAAACTCCATTTCGGTTGTTTTGCTCATAAACTAAATTTGTGTGTGCAAACATCTTTGCAGTCAAATGAAAATTATGATGAGCAAAATACTTCGAGAGCTACTATTAAAAAAATAAGACTAATTGTAAGCTTCATAAAAAAGAGTCCAAAAGCAAATGAAAAGTTGAACCAAAGTCAGCTTATGCTAGGGAATCAACCATTGTCGGTGATAAATGATGTTAGAACCTGCTGGAATTCAACTTATTTGATGATAGAACGCTTCATTACGTTGAAGGAAGCGGTAAGAATTGCTTTTGCTTATTTCAATCCAACAAACCTTCAATTGCTTACTGACCAAGAATGGTGCATAGCATCGCATTAAGACATTGCACACTCCTTGCTCCTTTTGAGAAGGCTACGAGAGAAATGAGCAGCGAAGGCTATCTATCTGCCGGGAAAATTATCCCTGTATCCACCGGTCTAAAAAAAAAAAGTTTCGCAAAAGCAAATTCTTGAAGGAAAACCAAGAAATATACAAACTTTTGCCGACCAATTATTGCGAATATTTTCGTTGGAAGTTCGAAAATATTCGAAATAAAATAACAAAACCTATATGTGCTCAACATAGCGAACCACATGATGATTCTGAATCACTTTCTTATTGGTCCTTTAAATTCGTAATAGATTGCTGAATAGCTTCCATTTTTATTATTTTTCTTAAAGCAAATATTAGAGAAATCGCAAAAAGGTATCGAAATATTGCGGACTTGGAACTAGCAGACGTTCGAGTTAGATCGTGTTACACTTCGCCAAATAGATCAAAGTCACTAATCAAATGTATTATTCCCGAATCAGAGAATAAAGGTTCACAATCACTTTTCAAACACTAGTTATTTTCAGTAACAGAATATAATGATATTTAATTAACAGTAATATTTTATTCAATAGCCAGTAAGATGTGTTTGATAAAATTTAATATATTTTTTTTTTAATTACTCTTTTAAAATTGAATCTTTACAAAGGTTTATAAAAAAGTGCAAAGTCTAAGAGGTAACATTGAATTTCTCGGACCGCCTGTCTTTGTCCTTTTTGGCTCCAAGCTGAGAGAAAAATTTCTCCGCCTAGGCGTAATAGGGTGCAGGGTAGGCCACCTTTCAATGATTCCGTGTGAGTTCGTCTTCCGATATTTTAATCTTCTGACTCCTTAGTCCTCTGCTGCTAGGATAATCTGGATCAGATAGCTTCATTGATAATCTGGATCAGATAGCTTCACATTCACTTGTTTTTGCACTTTTATTATTTTTTTTTAAAGGTGACAATTTAGACTTAGTCTCCACTGAAAGATAATCACGTTGGGCGCCAGTTACGGTGATCTTTTGTACTTTAAATCAGAAAACACCGTTTTGCAATAACAAAGTTTTATTTAACTAACGTGCATTCACTAGCACGCGCGATGAAAGACTACCTAAATCGCTGATTTGCCTGACATATTCAATTTCAACGCCAATTAATCAAATTGAAAACTTCAATGCAATCGCAAAATGCAAAGTAGTTGTGGTGAAAGGTGGAATTTAGTGTAGAGTAAAGTGTACTAACTTTCACACTGTCCCAATTACTTACAGATAGTTGATAAACCACTGTAGGTCAAGCATTTTATTATACTTCATGCATACTGATCATTAATCAGCGGCATACTTCCTTTACTACTGAAATCAAAAAAGGTCCTTACGAATCAAATCATGCATTTAAATTCAATCACCAAAACTTCTTCCACTATTTTCGCTACGATGTCAATTGTTCTGCACTATGAAATCAAATCATAAGTAATGAATGCATTTATGGAGCAAAACCAAAAAGCCAAGTAAAATGGATCAGTATTTTTTATAACACAGTGGAATGAGGGTGGGGTGCATCAACACAGCCCTTAACATGTTGCTCTACACCTCTGGCTATCGAACCCTTCGAAAAGCAGTAGCATCACAATACCCATTCCACCAAACCACTACGGTATGTTGTAACTGGAATTGTGAAAAAATCGTTTTAAACTTCTTTCAATTCGCCCTACTTCGGTTTTCATTTCCCTTTCTATAGCCGCTGAGAAGTCAATAAATTTTCTTCATTGGTTTCCCTCAGAGATTGTGTGCTTTGCCATTCTCTTGCCCGTTCGCATGAACTTGTCTCTCTGTCCAGAATGTTTCATTTCCTTTTTCGTAGTGTTGACATGTTCGCCAAATAACAAATACCGAATACGCAATCCATTTGATCTGTGACGGCTGATTTACGACAGTATGTGATTTAATGGATTGGCTTTTTTGTGATAGATGGAATAGGTAGTTTTACTTACATGTATGGTATTTCTTTACTATTTGCGATAAGAATTGGGTCTAAAAGAATAGGAGGCTCTTTAGATAATGGGAAAGGTACTTAAATTTGTTTGATGTACTTAATAATTTTAAAGACGAAGAAGGTATTTGCTTTAAATTTCGAAACACTCCACGAAATACACAGTATCACTACTATATCATAGTTCCAAGCTAGCAAATCCAAGTAATTATTAGTGCATGTAAGGATACTATTTATGATAAGTATTTGAGTCACCATTCCTAGTTAATCAGTGCAAGTGGCAGGTCCTATTATGCAGCGGCTTAGAAATAAAAAATGCGTACATAGTTCAGTAAAGAAGAAAAGTCAAATACACTGGTCCTCTCCAGAGCAGGATTGAGTGTCAGGCAAAGTTTTACAAGATCTTTTGATGGTCAGGCGAAGCTTGAGCTTGCTTTTGCTACAGCAGTAGATCTGACACGGTACATCAAGGGCAACGTAAGTTGGACAATGAGAAAAAGGCCTACATCGAAAATGAAGCGCGGTCATCGCAATCTGGGCAAGAATCATATAAATGGGACAGTTGATGACTGGTAAAAAAATTCTGTGGTCGAATGAATGCAGTTTTAGCATCTCTGAGTCCCACTGAAACAAATCACAGATACAATACCGGATTGATTTTAGGATTGAGGGTAAAGTAAGCAGGTTGTTTAGTTTCTATTCCACTGTTTCAATTGCAATTTAATTGTTAGTTGTAGAATACCAAATAAAACTTCAAAAATTTCCCACATGGAAATATTGAATAAAAGAGGCCCCAGTGACTACCTTGTGGAACAGCGGAGAAAAAGTCAATTTTTTGGACAAAAGGAAAAAACTTTTATTTTCCTGAGCAAATTTACAATATTTAGGGGGCAAAAATTGACATAGCTGGCAACCCTATACTAATTTTTCAACCGAATTTCTATGAAATCTATCTTAAAGTAAGGTTCAT
>OX376374.1:119207937-119397822 GCA_947369275.1 Nemotelus nigrinus
GGCGATATTCTGTTGATGCCGTTAAGAGGTTTTCCATTGCTTTTAGATAAGTAATAGCTGTCATGCAGTACTCAACTCGCTCTTGCTTTAGCCGTGATAAAAGCTGGATTATCTTTTATAAATGGAAATATAAAAGAACCAGGAAGAAAGAAATCAGACTGGCTAGTTTTGTTTAAAGCCTCTCTTTCTTTTATCCTGGTACGATAAAAACTTGTTCCTCTCGGTTCTATAAATAAAATTTTTTTCCAACAACAACAAAAAATTAATTCAAAACGAATGTATAGAACCAAAAATCACAGAGCCTGCACCTTCTACATGCTACCATCAAAGTTATAAAGTGCTACTTACAATATCCTTAAAAAATTGTGTGAAATGTAAGTGCCTTGTTATATATCACGTGTAAGGCAACAACTGTAAGGTAATAATATTTCCCGTCAATGCATTTCGTTTTGATATTGTGAAGTCACTAGAGCGCGTTGACAGGTGAAAAATTTGTTACATTTTCAGTCACGTTTCCTAGCTCTATTTTCATTTCTCGGGAAGAGAGTGTGATTGCTTCTGCAGGCACGTGGTATGATGTAATGTATGACCATTAATATTTTATGCTACGCATATTAAAGACCATTTCTATACATTGAGTTTAAAGAAATATATTTTATACGTATATAAAGCAAATCCGAAATAATATTCCATGAGAAACACTGGGTAGAAGTAGTAAATTTTAGTACCCAAGTAATTTAGTATGGTGGAGTTGAAGGGATTTTTATTTGCCAAACATATACGGGCACTGTTCGATAAATACGCTACACTCCATATACAATCCACAACTCTCTACAAACTAACCAAAACTACAAATTTTCTTCGAAATTCACTAAACAGCAGGCTAAGAAAAATTCATTGTCCAGAAATACAAATGCCAATGAAGAGAATTTAAAAGAATTGAAGGGAAAGAATGTTGCCAAACTGTTTAATTTCACTAGGTCAAAAGAGTTGTAGTTTTCTGCTTAGCTTACACTTAAATATATGCAAAGCTCTCATAATTTTTTAACAACCTCCAGACTTATATTTATGGATATGTATTTTTCACAGTATGGTAAAAAAATCTAATATAAAAGTAGCGTTTTTCGTCAAAGGGATTCCTCCCACTGCTGATCAAGGATGATTGAATAGGTTTCTCGAAGCTGGATTCAACATCAATGATTATTTTATAACAAAACTACCACAACGGAAACACAACTCACAGAAGCGATACAAGGTTTTCATTCCCTCAAAATATGCCTGGATTTTCACGAGTTTAGACGGAAGTAGCAGCAAATTCGACTGTAATGGCGTTACTTTTTCTCCCTGGAAGAATCGAATGACCAAAAATAGCCGTAAGAAAGGATCTAATTCCGTAAGCAAAAATTGTATTTCATATAATGTTCCTTATACCCGCAAATCTCCATCCATTCAAAATGCTCAAATTCTATCTAACTTGATGACTACCACTTCTAAAAATCCCACCGAATCTACGGTAGTAGCAAGCAATTTATCGTTTGATGGTCCTCTTAACATTGCTTGTACTTGTAATAACTCATTAATATCACGTCCTACTGATGCTTCTGTTTCTTCCCAACAAAATACAAACAACAACGTAGCCAATATTAACGTAGCCAATATTAGTTCCTCTTTATCCTCTAGTCAGCTGGCTACCTATGTCGCCTCTGCAGAGTCAACTACGAATACTGCCTCCCTTGACAATTTAATGACAACTGCTTCTCGTCGAAAAGCAGTCAACTCTGTTAGACATTTATCCTAACATAGCACCTTCTTTAAATGGACTCAGTCTCTTTTATCACAATTGTAGTGGTATGAGAGGCAAATTAAATAAATTATATCTTGACGCAAAATCCTGCCACTTTAATTTACTCGCCTTCACAAAAACTTCACTAAGTGATTCCCATAAGAATGAAGAGATCCTTGATAGTAGTGGGACAATTTCCAGAAGCGATCGTGACTATTGTTCCACAGGTCAAACGCGAGGCGATGGGGTTTTACTGGCGGTCAACAAGTGAGATTATTGACATCAACCCCAATGTATTGTTCCAACATCTTGTTGTTCGTGTTTCTTTGAATAACAATTTCCTTTACACTAGTTTGGCCTATATTCCACCAAGATCGGACGCATCAGTTTACAACCATTTCTGTGAATTGATATCTTCCATTACAACGTCTCTAAATGAAAAAGACAAAATAACATTCCTAGGGGATTTCAATCGTCCCAACTTATGTTTTATCCCCGATGAAAACGACGCATTTCTTCTCCCTGTAAACCTTTCAGATTCCAATGACTTCAACCTTGCGAGTACTTTTAACAGCAATCTGATATTATTTGTGCTCCCAAAACTAAGACGCAGCGTGTCGTAGATTTGGAAATTCTAACTTAGAGGCTGATCTACTTTTGAAAAAGGTGGCCAAAGACACAAATGAGTGCTTACCACTGCCATATTGGCTTGTACGAATCCCTTAGAAATATAATGTTTATAAAGTAATTTAGACAGTAGCACTAGCTGTGGCCCTGGTAATATGCCACATATCTTTGCAAAGGTACTATTCTGATCACTGTGTGTTCTTTTATCAGTACGTTTTATTTTTATTATTTCGTTGAGTATTTCCTTCATTCTGAAAATCTGCTATTTTTCCCCATCTTTAAAGTAAGGAATGCGTTTAACGTTTCCAATTATGAATCCATATCGCTTAGCTTGTTTCAGTAAACTTTTTGAAAGAACTCTTTGCAATACAGTATATCCGAAAATTGACCTTTTTCGCATTTCTGAGCATATTGTTTTAAGTTAAAGGTAGGTTGAGAGTATCCAACTTACTATCGTCAATAGATACTGTTGCTTGTGGATGCAATATATTCAGACTTTACCAAAGCTTTTGATTCAGTGAATGGAATCCTTCTCTTTAAACGGGATAGGTTTGGTGTTTTGGGTTAAATTCACTCTTAGTTTTCCTCTTATATATGAGATCGTGCTTCCTTCGTAACTTTTAACTCTTGTTCTTCTTCTTATTTTTTCTCTTCTTTGTCTTTCTCCTTGTGTAAAAGATAATCCCTTCCTAATTAATTTTCTAGGAATATTTAGAGTGATATCACGTTTTTCTATTCTATTCTTGGTACTTCCCTCAGTTCTATTGAATGAACTGAAACTATCCATGTCACTTCCAAGGCTTCCTAATTGTGTAGCTTCATTATTATATCATTCTTACATCCTTCATATCTCTTTTAAGCGTATTGTTCTCGAATATTTTTTCCTTATTGTAAATGGCCAAAAAAAATTGCGTACCAGATCCTATCAGACCGCGGGATATATGAGGTTTGACTCACTAAAAAAGACCATCTACAAACCTGCAAAGTTCCTAGACGGGACCGCCTGAGCAACGCTTCGAGCCGGTATATATACCAACCTTAGCAACTACCACAGCAAAAAAAACTCTCCTTCAGTTCGCTGCGCAGTATTTTTTCAACGTATGTTGCGACGGTGCACCAGTTCTTCTCATTTCGCAGCATTTCATTTACGATCACCTCTAGCGTGAGTAAGCCAAACGTAGTTTCAATGGTGCGCCTCGAACTCGCAAAGCGTCGGCACACAAAGAATGTGTGATGAGCATCATCGAGCTGATTCAGTGGATGCAGTTGATTGTTTGGCGATATTCCCCTTATTCTTTTCCTGAGTGACGTCATCCATTTTTTAAGATCAGAGGCTCAGACTTATTTTCTGACCCAAATTTCCAACTTGTCTTCAGAGCTTGATTGACCGTGGCCAATCAACTCTAACGTGATTCCAATGTGGTTCTCCAACGCTTGCTGATATTCCATCTCCGCCTTCTACCAGTTTGCCCGGCTGTCAAAGATGACTTCAAAGGCCTCCTTAAACTCTAGCATGTCGTCTTGATGATCTTTTTTTACGCGTGGGCGTGGATGGTTTGAAACATCTTACGAAGGATATGCAGACACTTCTATAGCATGTCCTTCTCAGCCACTCGCTCGCACTTGATGTATTCCCAGCTAAAAGATATACGTGCCAGTGAAAATAGTGGTGAAATTATTTCCTCTGCCACATCTGACTCAGTGCTACCCTCTGGGTGACACTTCGGAGTCTTTAGACTACTATAGATGCAGTCTATTTTTTCAACTCTTTCCACATCAGTTGCACACGTGAAACTTTTGACGAAGAAGGAGTCCAGAGAACTGCAGACACGTAACAGTTGATGAAGGTGCCTCCTTCACCCAGCATTGCTGCTGTCATTGCCAAGAATTGTAGTTCGTCCGTCCTATTTGTCGATTTCATTGTTTTTGCATACATTATCACTATTGTCTTATCCAACTCAGAGCCGTTCGCCCGGTCCGCGTCTGTAGCCGCCTTGATGACTCCGTGGTTGTGATTGGAATGCATGAAGACCAGGTGAGGGTTGGCACCAGCCTTCATGGCGGCTAGTGCTTAGAAATAGGTCAACACAAATAGGGAACAATGTCAAACGTTAGCGCTCGGTTTTCTCTCCGACGGTACCTGCGGGGTGCCGCAGCATACAAATATGTACCGAATATTGTAGTCAAATTTGGTGTCATGATTATTGTTACTTAGTTGATGCGTTTGAGTTTGCGCAAAGCAGATTTACAGGCTCGTTCTTCTTCAAATCGAGAATTCCCTGTTGTGAGTATACTATGCACCTCGCCATCCTGAAAATACTTTCTCTCGTATTAAGAAGAGTGTTCCTTAAAGAATGGGGGTTTTTTTTTAAATACATACAGGCTGTTACGTAAGAGCGTGGTAACTGTTACATGTAGGAAAAAATCGTTGCGATCTATTTCTTTTTCTATGACATAGAGGGTACCTCAGTCGTTCATGCTTTATGGAAGGAATCAGCTGCTAGTCGAATTCAGTCGTTCTTCGAATCGTTTTTCGAAATGAGTGCTGCTTACGCGTCGCGCTTCGAGCCAATTTTTTTATGTTCGCATGAAAAAGGACCTAAATTAACGCAAGCAGCTGCTGCGAAATACATGGGGAAGTCGAAGCAGTTTGTAAGCAAGTGGATGAATCGCTATGAAAAGGTCGGTAATGTCGATAATTTTCCTAGTCGCGGGAGTGCAAGCAAAGTGACAACAAAAGACGGAAAAAAGATTCTCGCAGTGTTTTCGAAGGATCCAACTTTGACTGTACGTAAAAGTGCGGTAAAATTGAGAGCAAAAGGTGTCGACATATTATACGGAACTTGCTTGCAAATAAAGTGAATTATTGGAGTACTTTGGAAAAGTAAATGTTAAGTGGAAAACAAGTTGGAAAACGTGTAATATGAGCGAAGGAAAACTTGGACCGCGATTGGAGCAACGTGATCTTTTCTGATGAATCTTCTTTTTGGGTATTTCCGAGCATCAAACACGCCTGGACAACCTCTACTAGTCGACTGCTCAAACGGACTGTTAAACACCCCGTCAAGGTCCATGTTTGGGGGGAGCTTCTCAAAAAAGGGTTTCGGAACTTTGTTCTTATTTACAGACAGTTTGAATGCCGAAAAAATAAACAAAATCTATCAAAAGGCTTTGTTATCATCTGCCAAGCAATGGTTCATCAGAAAAAATGTGACCTGGATCCATCAAGAGGACAACGATCCAAAACATCGGAGTCGAACGTGTAGCGAGTGAAAAGCGCTAAATGGGGTAGTCACCCTAGATTGGTTATCTCAGTCACCGGATGCAAATCCAATAGAAAATGTGTGGGCTCTAATAAAAATGCAACTTCGCAAACGCAGACCATGTAATTTAGATCAACTTTCTCGACAAATTCGGAAACTTTGGAGGCCTTTTCCAAAAGAATATGCCGAAAAATCCTTAAGCATATCCTTTGCGCGTACATATACTCATTTTTGTTCGCTTCTTTTGTGCTTGCCAAGACAACAATGTAGTCTAGATATTGGTTCTCTTCTTTGTGCGTTGCATCTTTTTAAAAATTTCTTAAGAAGAAATGCTTTACCATTCAGTATTAAGATTCTTTCGTTTCATAACACTTATTTTGTAGTTTATCATATTTTCTTCCATATTTGGTTATTGAATCCATATTTGGCTATTGAATTATTCATTGATTTGAATTTACAATGTGAAGCTAAAAACTGATAGTTTATAGCTTCACATAACAAAGTCAAATCAAATAGTAGATAAAAGCATTTGATTTATCTTTCGCTTTAAAAACAGGACAATCTGGCCGGTGATCGCAATTTAACCCCTATTGGAATTTTTCAGCAAATAACTCGTCCTGCAAGTTAGAGCAACTGCAACAATATAGTCAATTTTAACATCCTCTCATGTATTGAATTTGCTGGGAAGTAAGGAATGGTAATACTAAGAAAAGAAGCGTTAGATTTGTAGACAAGGGTCATAACGTTTCATTTCTTACTTAAAAAATCTTCAGTTCAAAGATGTTGGCAGAATATAAAACTCAAAAAAAAAACTTTGTTTCAAATAACAAAAGCCTTTATTAAAATGAATAAAGAGCCCGGTGTGTGATCAGAGACCACAGATACCAGTAGCCAGTGTTCAACCCACAGAGTTGAACAAATTTTAACTTGCACCTGCCGAAAGCTATTTGAATATAAACTATTCACACGGTACCGATGATATTGTCGAGAGGTGTAGAGAAAAATACTAAACGAAAATACAACAAAATTTCCGTGAAATTTTCTGCTTTGCTACATACAATCTCAGCAGTATGTCTAAAATTCAACAATCCAACCAATATAAAACTAAAAATATTACATATTTCGATAGTAATATATAGATAGTAAATGTGGTATGGTTACATGGTATAAAAAATCGATTTGAGGAAAATGCTTATTCCGAAGTTTCCGCATTGTCGCTTTTAAAAGCATATCGAGCTGAATGAACATCCACCGTTTGTTCGTCTACTCCAATTCAGTAAGCAATCCTTTTGCATGTGCTACTTATCGCTTCAGTTTATTCATACATTTTGCCATGAAACCTCTTCCCGACTCTGTCGAAATGTGAGCCCAGCATGCGCTCTGATCAGCCCCCGTCTTCACGCTAAGCGTGTCCCGCCAACCTTTAACACTATAGCTACTCGTTAGCCCAACCATCCTGGCACACAAGAACATTTATCGTACTGATAATGCCAGGCTCCCATGTCGTCCCTTCATTATGAGCAATTGCGGAAACATAAAATTACTCTTCCTGGCATGCCATTTGTAAAAAGTATACGATGGCGTGGCGCTATAGTGGCATATTACTCTGCGAAAATTTGTATGAAATTGTGTAGTTATATCGAGAGGGGAAACAAGTCATATCCGTCTTCCGTTATTGTAGCTATAATGATAATAGAAATTGATGAAAGTTTGCGCCTCGGAATAATCAAATTGAACTGAATAGTTACGGTTACATGAAGCATACGCCACATTCAGGATAAGAAGATGAATTTAGCTGGATCCTGGTTCCTGATTTTCACATTTGTTTGCACCTTACTGTAAGCTCAATATTATTTTTCAATGCAATTCTTAAAATATCTGAAAATGTGAAACTATGCATCCACTAGTTTCAATACCGATTTAGCTCAACTCTTAGTTTTAAGAAAAATTACAGTATGTACTAATTTCAACAAATTATTTTTGTTTTTTATTGCAGCAAATGGCGGAGGACCACTAGAGCCATATTACGGTCGGCTAATCGGACAATTTGTTGAATTTGCCCATGGTATTAAGGTATTAATTATAATTGTGATGCTTATCTCAATTGCTTTGAATGCTCAGTTGTTTTATTTTATAGGGTACTGTTTATGCAGTGGACGAATCAACGATTTTCATCAAGGGTTTCGCATATGACGGGACTGGACCAGATGCATTCTTTTGGGTCGGTAAAACGGCACGACCGAGTCCCGAGGGTTATATAATACCATATCCTGAGGAATATGTTGGCATGTGAGTCTATTTGCTTAATATGGCAGGATTTATACCTGTATTTTACACATAACATCAATTATAATACCTATAAATAAACACATACAGAAAATAAATAGGATGGTTTCATAGCTGGGTGAAAATAATGAAACAATAGTCTCTATAGATCTTCCTGGAAAAAAGGCGTGGAGGAGAAAAAGGAGATGTTCTGTGTGAAAAATATTTAAGAAGAAAGAAAATGTACCAATTTTATTCCAATATATTGTATGTAAAATGGCTGTAATATATAATGGCTGTATCCGCAAATTATCCGAAATTTTATAAGGCCAGTTCTGCGAGTGATCTGTGGAACTGAGCCGAATAAAATTAATTTCCAATGGGAGCCAAAATAGTTAACATTTGCCTCCACGCATACGAGTATGAAACTAGGAGGTAGCAAGTTAGCACCAGGACCCTTGTTGACGGTAAGATCTTTGATGGCGTTTGCAATCTCCTCTCTAGTTAAATACATTTCACAGATGATATTTGGTGGGAATGTTTGAGAGAAAAGAATGTTAGACATGCTTGTACATGAACAAAATACTTCCTGGAAATGCTCAGCGAACAGGTTACAAACTTCGTGAGGGCATGACGAACAAAAGTTGTTTTTGTACATCGAAGTAGGGTAGCCCGAAGTTTTCCGTTTGGTGTTTACGAAATCAAAAAAACATTTTAGGATCATGAATTATATTTGCGCAACTCAACTGTGAGAAGAACTCACTCAACTGTGAAGAATGTTGCCAAAAAAATTTTCTGCGTCAACAGTTGAGTTAGCCACTACATCATCGTAGCTGTTAGTAAATATAAGATCTAACCAATTTCCATTTTAGTTAGGTGTCGGAGCTATTTGCTGCAAATCATCACCATTAAATGTACTAACTAGATTGAAATCGCTGGAATCAATTATCAGTCTCATCAGTCGTAAATTTTAAATTTGGGCTATTGAAATTTCCGAAAATTATAATTTTATCATACTCATTAAGAGATGAAACTAGGGTAGAAATCACTTCGCATACATCATTATAAACGGCTTCGTCTGAACCGGGTGGGATGTAGAATATTCCGATGTGAATAAAACCTTTGGACCAGGAAATGCGAATAATCTTATGATCGAAGAGATTATGTGAGCTGCTTTCGACTAGTTCGCTTGATAGCGAGTTACGAACAGCTACTAAAATACCACCGCCTCGAATTTGACCAGTAGAAAGATAGTTTCGGTCCTTCCTCTAGAAAGTCCAGGTTACCATCTAATATTTGTGTGCGAAATGTTTAACCAGGTTTCCGTGAACGTCAGTACATTAAGTTGGCAAGATTTTGAGTCAAGAAAGAGTCTATTTAAAAGTATGAGGCTTTTTGACGAAAACTTTTTGTTAGGAATTATAGTTTTTAAAATTATTCCTTGATTTTTGAAGGGAAGAAATATACTTAGCTGTGACATGTAAGACATATGTAGGTGCTCAGCTCTTTTTTCAGTTGACCAAGTTGCTCATGATACCGCACGAAAACAGTATGAAGAGCCTTAAAATCTATGGGAAGTTCTTCCTGCTAAAACACTGATGGTAACCAGTCGATTGTGTTTGCGCCATGTTTTTAGCGATGTGAAAAAGAAAGCCACGATAGAAGACCAGTCGGGAAACTGTCTCGAAAAGTTTGGTAGTTGGCATTTTTTCGACCTGATCTGGGGAGGGCTCAATGCCTTTCGGCGTAACCTCATGTGTAAAATGTAAATTTATAAAAGAAACTATTTTTTATATTTGAAATATTTCATTATTTTTAGTTTATGGTTATCCCTTTTCGAAAAACAATAATATTCTTAGTTGGAAAAAATTTAAACTTTTTCACTTTGAAATTAGCAGTAGTTTTCAAGCAGCGGTTGGCTTTTGTCTGGACCTACATGTGAGTGTTTTTTTTTATTTATTTATATTATTTTCATGTTTTTTTAAAAAATAATTATTTTAAGCTTTGTGTTTATCATTTGGAACTATTTTTTTGTACTAGGTCCATTAATTCAAGACTTTCATTTGTTTAAAATTCATATATTATGGTTTCATGTTTATTTAAATAATTACATTATTTGGAACAAATACGTAAATTTAAGTTTGAATGATTTCGTCTTTTTTTGCTTATTGTAAAAATCATGGTAAAATAGCAAGTGTTAAGTTCAGTGGAGCCATGTGAAGATGGGTTCGTGAACCATCTTTCCAGAAAGTTCTTTTATTTTCATCCTTAGTTATTTTGTGGTTATTTACGGGACCCAACAAAGGCTTGACCTGTCCCTCAGTAGAACTATCTAAACTCAACCATCAAACCTGATGACTAGCCGGCATTCTTGCTGGTTAACATTCTGTGGTGGTGTCATTCCGGCTGGTCAGCATTCTGTTGTGGTATCTGCAGTTCCGTAACAACATTTGAAATCACTGATTAACGTTTTATCCGAGGTTCAATATTTATTTATTTATTTATTTGGTGCGTATTCAATACAACAGGCAAACTGCCCAATTACAGATTGGATACAATGAAAAACACAGATTGGATACAATGACAAGAACTAAATAAGAATATATAAATATAAAAATTACAAGAAATTCTTAAAGTATTAAATAATAAAGTAAAATTAAGTAGAGTAAAAAAGAAAAGAAAGAATCCATTATTAACAAGAATAGAAAATAAAATTAATTAATTAGAATAAAAAATTTTGCTTCCAACCATGTTTTTGAAAATGGCAATAGATTTTGGAAGAGGACCAAGTTGAAGACTATTATGAGTGCGTAAGAGTCGCAAAACGGGAGAGGTGAAGAAAGTGTCAGTGCGACCATACGGCACTTCGAATAGAATGGAGGACCTGATGGGCCTTACGGATTCCCGCTCAAGGAGAGGAATGTTAAGAAGAGATAGACGTTCACTATAGGGTAAATACGGCAGACTATATTTAAAAAGTAAAGTACGTGTAAACCTGCGCTGAACTGATTCAACAGCGTCAGAGAGGTATTTGAAACGAGGACACCACACTTGACTGTAGTATTCAAGTACAGAACGGACAAGGGTAATAAACAGGTGGGTACAAGTAGCAATACTAAATGAATTGTGGCAAGAACGAATCACGAAGCCAGCAATCCGAGAAGCTTTACTAGTGACAGTAAGGACATGAACGTCGAATTTCAGTTTGCGATCAAATGTGACCCCAAGATCTGAGAAATGATCGACACAAGAGAGGATAGTGCCATCAATAGCATAAGGAAAAGACATGAGTGTGTAGCTTAAGAGAAAATGACATAGAAAAACACTTGGAAACATTAAGGGACAAACAGTTCAAATTACACTAACCAGAGAGAGCATGCAAATCATCCTGAAGAAGCAGAGAGTCAGCAGTATCTTTGATGACTCGGAAGATTTTTAAATCATCTGCATATAGAATTTCTTGATATGAGCTGCTTTCTTCAGGATGATTTGCAAGGAAAAGACTTAAAAATCGTGGGAAGGTAATTGATAAATAGATTGAACAAAAGAGGTCCTAAGATGGAACCTTGAGGAGCACCAGAAGAAGGGGAGAAAGGTGAGGACGACAAGCTAAAGTGGGAGATAACACAAGTGCGATCAGTTAAAAAGGAACAGATCCCGGAAAGCTGAGGTTCACGAATGCCATAATGCTTCAGGCTGACAAGAATCAGCATATGATTAACAGTGTCAAAAGTTTTGGCAAAATCAGTACAAATGACATCAACTTGATTGTTGCTATCAATTGCAGAAGCGATTACATGAGTAAACTCAACAAGATTCGTAGAGGTGCTCCGGCCTTTTACAAAGCCATGTTGTTGCGTTGCAAAGACACAGTAGTATCATAGATACGATTGAAAACGAGGCGTTTCAAAATTTTGGAAAGGCAAGGAAGAGTGGAGATGGATAGTTAGAAAAAAGGTTCCTATCACCCGATTTGAAAATGGGAAGAATGTTAGAGAGCTCCCAAGAGGACGGAAATTTACGAGTAAAAGACTGACATTGAATAAGATGGCTAAAAGGACACAAAGGGAAGACGCAAGATTTTTTACGAAAAAATTGGGAATACCATCCGGGCCCGGGGAACAGTTAGAGTCAAGTGAGGACAAAAGCAATTCAAACTCTACGGGGTTAGTTACGACTGAGGAGAGACTAGCAGGGAAATCAAAGGAAAAGTAGCAAGAATCGATGGGATAGTATAAACAGAAAAAAAAAACAAAGCAAAGAGATCGCAAATATCAAGAGGACTGGAAGCAGTAAAGGCATTAAACACTAGGGAATCCGGAAGAGAGGAGGAAGCTTTTAAGGAGCGGACAAAAAACCAGAAACTTTTAGGGTTATTCGAGTTCAAAGAAGTTTCAACAGACGAAGAATATCTGAGTAGTGCTAATCTAATTTCTTTCTTGGCAGAGGAACGTAAACGGGAGAATACAGCAAAATCTTCACCAGACCGAGAATTCAAAAATTCCCAACGTGGTGAATTTTTATCTGTAAGGGCACTCTTCACCCTCGCGGTAAACCAAGGGGGGTCACGGGGTTAACGAGAAATGTAAACAGGAGTATACAACGAGATCAACTCTGTAAGAATACTGTAAAATTTAGATATAGCAGAGTCAATATCGGGACCACGGAAGCAATTAAACCAATTGATTGAATTCAAATCATTAGACATGCGGTCAAAATGAATATTTTTAAAGTTAAACCGTCGCGCAGTGGAAGATTTAATACGATTTGAAAAGGAAATGGACAAATTAATAGTCATTATCCGGTACAATTATCGGAATTCTCTCCACCGTTGACTTTTTCTTCATGTAAAAAACACCACATTTGTAAAAATAATCTAATTATATATTTTTATCTCTATCTCAAAACCATCTTGCCCATCATTGAGCATCTAAAATCCATTGCAATCACGAATTGACTAATACACATATTTCTTATTAAACCCCCAACAAAACACACACCCGCACTCTCCTTCATATTTCATTCACCCCAAAATAAATCTCACATCATTTAATTTCACGGTTTTCATTATTAAAGTCACTGGTTTACGGTATTCATGTCAATTCAGCATTATACATCCCTTTGCGTCAACGTTCGGAAAAATGCTATTCACTTTGCCGGCCGGGAGCCTGTGTCTCGGTTTCAATTCAATGAAACTCCCGTCGGGAATTTACCGTAACCACCTTCTACAACCCTTAAAAATTCTTTTATCTCGTCTCAGTATTCCTCGCAGGCCGCAAAGCTCTCGTTAGCTCTAATGTGAGGAGATCGAGAGGTTTACTAACGAGAAAATCTATTCCCTCAAACATTATATAATCGGCTGAATGCGTACTGAGTTTTGAGTTTCCTCCAGGATGGTACTGATTTCATTTATTGTGAAAATCTAGTGCTCAGTCCCCATTCCATGCCACACGCACACTCCAACCTCTGTCGTTACTTTTAAACCTGACAATAATCGAGCGTTATCTGGGGTAGTATGAGGTGATGTGAAAATCGCTTGTAGCCAACCCCCCAGATGTGTGGCCCTGGAAACAACTCTCAACCATCAGTTTTTTTTTATGAACCCTATATACAAACTTGTTATAGAGTAAAAGCGGAATGCAACAAGAGAAATAGACATCAATCGATTGAGCTCATCATAGCGTATCAAATAAATTCGAATGGGAAAGATATAAATATGAAATCTGTATTTGGGAAAGGATCGAAAATACCAGGACCGTCTTCGTTCTTTGCTCTCATTCCGATAGCATTGGCTGACAACGAACGTGCCTGTCGTACAAATGGGAAATTCAATGAATGGAATATCCATTCGTTTATTCAGTTATGAAGCGAAGGAAAAGATACTCGTCGTTTTCGATATATCTTTGCTAAAGAGCAAGTCTGATAGGCGGAACGAGATAAGGACTGAAACATAATGAAACGAACGGATGTGATTAGTTTCATGCTTATTGCTTTCACATTTTCCAATTATCATTTCGCAAATAATGGAGTTTGGGCTTTCGCTCTACCAATCGATTAAGACCAGACCAGATTTTCAGCTGGAAGATACTATAAGAAGATTTAGCCAAAGGACTATATATAGTATGAGTGATGGTTGCAAATTGACTTTGGAAGAATACATTAAGTGTAGGTTTATTAGCCATGCTTGAATAAAAAACCTAAAGAGAATAGCATGTGTTCATACGATGTTGTTTTCGTCATTTTACTTTGTTCGATTTGCGTTTATCTTTTCACTGATTTTTAGAGAAAATTAGTATTAGAAACACTTTACCTATATCACCTAGAATCACCTATACCTATGTAAAAAAGACCAAAATTCAATGGGTTTTGCTCTGGATCGCGTTATCACTCAAGCTGAAACTTTCAGGAATAATTGGCATAAATGAGGTGCAACGTTTTTTTTTAATTTGCAATAAAATATATTTAACCCTTTGACGACAGCGAGTGGTTTAGCAAATATATAGATACATATGCTTATATTTCTTTTGAATTTGTGGAAATATTTAGGATATTTGTGAAAAATAATTATAGAAAATGAGAATTGATCATGCCTTTAGGTTACTTAAATTGGAAATTTTTAACCCCATGCGAGCGCCAAATTCCTAAACGTAAGCAAAGAAAATTTTTAAATTTTCGAATTGTGATGGCTTTTCACGTTATTCTCTGGAATTACGTTACGGAAAAACGTTGCACCTCATTTATGCCAATTATTCCTGAAAGTTTCAGCTTGAGTGATAACGCGATCCAGAGTCATCAGGTCATTACGAAGTTTACAGGATACGTTGATGGTTATAAGAAATACGATTGTGTTGATGAATGTATGGGTAATCCCGAAGCTGCGACAGACACTTAAACAGAAATCCTTCAAATAATCGACCTTGCTGAAAAAGCTTTGCCTTTTAGGAAAACATATCTACGATTCATAAATTTGCTGCTGGGTCTACTCTATCAAATTGAAATTTCTAAAATTCCACTTCACACAAGAACCGTTATCCTTCACCAAATTATCACCCGAAACTCACGACTTTATAATTAGATCCAACTGAAATTCAGAGCATGTATCGGTTTTTAGTAAGATCAGGTCGGACAGAAGTTATGTACGTAGGCAGGTAGGCAACCCTAGGGCAGTGGTGCCATATTTGAAAAACCGATTGGAAAAAACCTTTTTTGCCCTATGAATTCCGATGGAATGATCAGATTTTGACGGAATTTACACAGTAGATGCACCATACCGTAAGCCAGGTGTAATAGGATTTTGCAAAATTGGGATAGGGTTGGCAGCCATGGTAATTTTTTTTACTGAAAGATGCCATCGTTAAATTTTTCAAGTGAAAATTTTCTTCTAGTAAAAATGAACAACAAATGTTTCAATTTCGAAAATTTTGAAATTTTCACAGACGGTAACACTTAAAACCTGTCTACCCCTAAAACTTCCAACGCAGTTATCGTATTGGAACAAAATTGACAGAGAAGGGTATTTGTGTTGTTTTCGTAAAGTCCGAAAATCGCAGTCCCCGAAGCTAGTAAGTAGTGATTCTCAGGCTGAATCATGAACTTCCACACATATATAAACAAATAAATAATAGATATGTGTAGAAGCTAAAAGCTTAAATAGCTTGCTAAAATATTTTAGCTCTTGTAAACTTTTATAGTTTTATAGATAACCATGCAAAAGTCGCAACCAATCACCGACGATCGAAAAGTCTAAAAATGACCAAACTGAATAGTTTAAATTTAACTTCATCTGTATACCGCTATGACGCTCAGAGAAGATTCGGAAATTTGATCGACTCACAACACAAATTGGAAACCGAAAACTCTCTATTTTTGAACACCTTCAATAATGGAATAAGGTGATTTAACTGATGCTTAAGAAGGAAACACTGAACTTAGTTGGCTAAATTTAGAAAGGACTTAACTAGGCTCGCGTCTCACTGTTCTAATAGGTCTGACGCAAAATGGAATTGGAGTCTAAGGGGGTTCTTCCATTTATTAGTGAAATTCAGGAGGGGATATACTCTGCTCTTTCAGTGGTCCAAGAAGTAAATGATCGGAAAGACAAAGAAAGACAACCAAAAATCCAAACAATTTTCTGTTGATGATTCACATTTCATAAAAGTGGGCCCAATTGAGTCACCTGCAGTTTCCTGGAGAGGCAAATGAAAAATACACGTGACGTCAGCGTCAGTCAAAAAGAGAGATATAGACTCTATTGGATTTCGGAATATCTGGTTTGTAAAAATTGTACAAAATCGGTGAAATAAGAGACCCTTGAGGATTATCAGCTGCTATGGGTTTTTTGGATGAGAAGATTTTTTCAATACTGATCTGGAAGGTTTTATTTTGATAGAAAGATCCAATGAGTTAAATGAATGATATTACGTATCATCTAGTTTGACAATAAGACCAATCCTGGCGATTTTTCTTTCATTGTATTTATAGTTTTAATATGGCAGCTCGGTGGAATGGAGCTAGCTGAAGCTTTGTGAAATATTTTTGTTGAAATCCGAGCTGTTCTGCTGGCAGAGAATTATTTACGAGTACTTTCTCTTTTAGGAAAGGAACATGTGTTCCGTTCCGCGAGTTTAGCGATAGATGGTCACCAGTTTTGAGGGAAGTTTAAATCATTACTAGACTTCAGGGTGACGATGCCTGGCTCCAGTGACCAACAATCAGGACACTTTTTGAATCAAAAACTGATATGAATAGTATCTTTCGTAGTCTGAAGGATATTATCCTGCAAGTAGTAAAGAGACAGGTAAGTCGCAGTGTCTTTTGTTGGCAACATCAAGTCTCACCTCTGTGCTCTGCAGTGTAGGAAATGCTCGGTGGCCTACTCAGTTCGTTTTTTTTTTTGTCCAAAAGCATCGTCCGAGTAGTTGTTCTTTTGGGATTGAAGTGCTAATGAGTCGACAAAGTCTCAAAGTCTCAAACATTTTCTCATTCTAAAATATTTAAGCATTTAGAGTTAATAAGTGTGCGACTCTTAGAATCAAGATTATGCATGCAGACTATGCCCCCACTAATCATTCTCGAATTTCTTGGTGTGGTCAGAAAAGGCATCCTGCTTCAATCTTTATTTGATCTCATTTCTGAATATAGTTTCGCCATTTTATAAAGACTTTGATGCAGTTAAGAATCTCATAGAGATTTTGGGTGTTTTGTTCTTGGAGCTATATTTGGCCCGATAGATTTTTTTTGGTAAGTAGCTCAATAGTTTCCTCTAAATATCTCTCTGCATTTCTAGCCCTTGAATGAAGTCATTGGAAAAAGTAGTCCGGAAAGCTTAGTTGGGGCGACACCGAAGATAGCTTCAATTTAAAAAATCTCTGATTATCTGAAAGAAACACATCTAACACATTTATATACACGCTCAGATCTATGTTTTACAGCTTGCCTATATTTAGGTAATGGCTGTATATGCGGCCAAACCGCATAGGCTCATCGAGTATGTGTAAGCAAGATCCAAAATCTGCAGTAAAACTAAATGTCTCTCCCTGCTTGGTTATTTCTCACTGATCTCGATGCGTAATTGTGGATATTAAGATATCCTGCTAAAAAGATGAGGCGTTCATGATAGAATAGTGCACGAAGGTCTGTGTGTTGGGGGGTCTGCCCTGAGAAAACTTGCTTTAATTTGAATGGCCGTTACTTCCATTTCCGGGCGATATACCTCCTCACGAGGATTACTATGCTTCCTCTTCATTCTGCTAACATATCGTTATAGAAATCAGGGTCAGCTCTGGCTTCTAGAGCAAATTATTTGTTTCATGTTTTTTCTTTTAGTTTTTAGAACAGCCTCCGTAGCTGACGGAATTCCTCCCGGCACAAATCATGCATTTAAGCTTCTATTTAGCTTCAAGCTACTTGGTGCAGAATTTATGGCAACGGAGCCTATGACATTTATTGCAATGACGCCATATCTGGCTGTTGTTTGGGGAATGACCATACTCCTGACAATTATGGCATTGCTTTTGACACGATGAGTAACAAATAGCCCGAATATTATTAGAAAAAGAAACCTTCTTTTGGAAGGAGTGTTTTTACTAGTTTGGAGGACTTTTTCAATTTTTTAAATAAAAGATCTCAATAGAAAGGAAGCCCTGTTGTGCGCCTTTGATGGTTTAGTCTTCAGAGCAGGTGTATAATCGGCTTCCTTCAACTTCCGCCTTGACCTTGTTCTGGTTTCATAAGTAAGGGGCATGCGACATCAATATCGAATCATGACAAAATAGGGATCAGAATCACAGTTGGCCCCATGGAAAGATCGCACATCCACGAAGACATTGGCAGCTGCACAGGTCACCTCCAACCAAAAGCACGACTCAATAAAATGAATGTTTCTTGTATAAAATTTATGTTGGCTTGTATTCCATCAATATTCCTATATTCGAATTTGTGCGGGTCTCTGACTAGAGATGGGACTGCTCCTGCGATCACTGCTACTAATCGCACTGTTCTTTGAAAAGAGCAGTGAGCAGTGCGATTGCTCTCTGCTCATGCTGTTCAATTGCTCACTGCTCTATTGCAGAGCAGGAAGTTTTATGAAGAGCAGTGAGCAATTTGGTTGTGTTTTGCTCATGTTGTTCGACTGCTCATTGCTCTTTTGCTGAGCAGAAAGTTTTGAGGCGAGCAGTGAATAATTTGATTGTTTTCTGCTCATGCTATTCAACTGCTCATTGCTCTTTTGCAATACAGAAAATTTTAAATGCTCTTCTATTCAGTTTCTTTTCTTTCTACTCTTGCGAGTATTTTCGGACTTGCAAGTATTTTATTCAATTATTCAAAAAATGTTCAGGGCAAAAGTAGCTGATATCGGACAAAATCGGCCAATTTTGGGTTAGAGTGGTTTGGGACATAACGGGTCAAAACGTATTGCTGTGATACCAAAATTTCGGTTTTGTAGGGGAGTAAGGGCAATCGCAATAGAAAGGAAGCCCTGTCTTTCCAGCTCTAGTTTGACTACATTGGGGGGTAAGCCCCTAGTTCAACTTAGAGCAGGCTCATGAAGCACAAATCAGAGCAACTTCAAACAAGTTAGAACAGTCGAATTGCTCATGAAACATGTATTGCTGAAATATCTTAACGTAGCTCAATCTAGAGCAGCTCATTAAACACAGCTTAAGTAAAGCCAACTTGACCAATTTTGCTGTGTTTGTGATGAGTTGTAGATTGTGTGTGAAATGCAATGTATTTATATATTTCATGTATAAATAAAATGCCATAAGAAAAGATAAGCTTTCATGGTAGATCTATAATTAGACTAGCTAAAAGATCAGCATTCAAATTCAATTCAAATCTACGAAATCGTTCTCCACTTTATGACGCAAATTAGAAATTACATTCAATTTTACAGCATAAAAATCGTAGAGGGGTCTTCTTTCTGCTACAAAAATATATCGAAACGTCAGGAAGCTCAAACCTTCGTCCCACTCATAGCTAAATTTAGGCACTCATTCACAAAGTCTTTATTGTGCTCTGTTTGGTAGTAAAGTGTGTAAGAGGTAAGATAAGTTACACGAAATAAAATCGACTCAAACACACCCACGCGCATACATTTATAACTCTTTAGAATTTTCAAGGCTACTAGGAACAACATAATTCCGGTAAACCCCAGTACTGTTATGTCCTTAAAGAAAAACATTATCCCATTCTTAAATCCACTGCTCCCTTTCATCTACCAAACAACTCCAAGGGCGAATCTATTGCACACAGGATATCAATCCCACAAAGATGCCTTCTCATGCTGTGAATACAAATCTTTCCACCAAGATTTTCGAAACCTTACTATTGCGATTTTCAAGTGAGATGTACCGTTACCTACGTGCTTATTGCGTTCTGCCATCAAAAAGCTTACAATAAGCTGTTTTGGATTTGCACTGGATACATTAAAAGTGGAAAATCCGAGAAATTCTTATGTGGAACGGTACAAATAAATAGAAAACATGCACTTAAATACATTTAGGTATGTGTGTGTGTGAGTGTGTAGGGCATGACTACATCGGGAAAGAATATTTAATGTAAAGAGGTTTTATTTCTGAAACAATAAAAAATAGGTTAGAAGCACAAGTACTTAAATGCCTTGAGAGAAAGTAAATTCTTTTAGGGATAGCGAATGCGTATGCAGAAAAAACTTGTTTGTAGTGATATTTTCAAACAAATGTCCTGCCAAATGATGTGTTTTGGGGCGTATAAGTAGTGGTTTAGATATAAAATCACCAAGGGCGTCAATTAATGTTGAATGTCCATGGGACCTGAAAACGATTAGCTGGAGAATTCAAAAGAATAATACATATGTACGTCTCAATTTTTCAATTAGCTCCTAATGTCCTTGCTCCAGTATCAACCAGCATTTTGATTTTAACTATTAACCCAGATTGCTTCCATTCTGTTATTTGAATATCTTTTGAGAGTTGTCGAGTTGCAAAACTGTAAAGTTCGTGTACACACGGCTACTTTCTTCATGTTTAGTAAGTTCATATCCGTAGAGTGAAGCAACCCTCTTGCTAAAAAATGACAGAATCTAGCTTTTAAAAGAAACAATTAGTTTTTAGACTTAAAACGGTTGCTTAGAGGTGGGGAAGAAATCGGCAGGAAACTTTTGAATTCTGGTCATTGTAACCGTAGGCCATCAACGTAGTTTTTACTAATGTTCGAAGAACATTAGTATTAAAATCAATTTGGCCAAAAATTCATATTTCGATATATATATATATATATATATATATATATATATATATATATATATATATATATATATATATATATAATATCATTATCAAAAAAATTCAGTTACTATTTATTTCTCGAGAACGATCCATCCGATTGAACTGAAACTTTCAGGATACATTGGTGTTAATACAGAATAGGTCCAGGTCTTGTCAATTATCTTTAACCCTTTGGCGCCGGCGGAAATTTTAGTGATATTTTTAATATACCTATTATTCCGTCCACAAATAATTTTAGCAAAAATTAAGCTAGCGAAATAAATTTTGCACGTGTTTTAAATGTGAATCGGATAATGTTTTGGAATTTCTTAACCCCATGTGTGCGCTGGGTGCCTAAAAAGAGATCGGCAAAATTTGAAAGTTTCTAAATTGCGATAACTTTTGACAAAGCTATCAAATCATTATAAAACTTTCAGGACATATTGGTATTATTAAGTTGTAAGTTTGTGTTGCTTTTAATGAGCGTGCTGGCAACCCTGTAGCAAGGGCAAAACCTTCAAATCATCGACTCTCTTGAAAAATTGTCGCTTTTTGGGAAAAAAGCCACTCATATCTTCATACTCAAAGTAAAATATTTGAAATTTTACAACGGGCAAGAGCGGTAGTCCTTCCCCAATTCACCTATATTTTTAGCATCAAAAACTTCTGTTCACGGGAACTCACGACCCGGTAGTCAGATACAGTTGAAATTTACAGAATGTATTGGTCTTAAGAAGCACCAGTTCTGATAGAAGTGATTTTGAAATGCGGGCAATTCTGTGCCAGTGGTGCCATCTTCAAAAATCACTAAGAAAAATATTTGCCTTTAGCCCGACAAATTCAGATTCAGTCATTCGATTTTGACGAAATTCAGACAGTAGCTTAGTCTTGCTCTAAGCCACGTTTAGTAGAAATTCGGTTGGAGCTGCCAACTTTGAAAATTTTGGCGTCATAAATTTTGAAAATTCGCTGAGGAAAATAAAGCTCTTTGCGCTATTGCTTCCAGTACAATGATGGAATCATAACGAAATTCAAATGGGAAATTAAACTTATTATAGACAATATTCAGTGGAAATTTAGTTGATAGGGTCGCCAGCTACGGTTGTTTTTGTATTTTTTGCGCAAATCTTTAGTAAGCGATTTTATCATAGAATTTTCAAATCGTAGTGATCTTATAGTGAAAATAAACACCAAATATTAAGATCAAGAAACTTTGAAAACTTTTCCGAATGGCAGCCCTAATTTTTTTTTGTATCCCTATAAATTCCAATGCAGTGATCGGATCAATACGAAATTCGCAGAGCAGGTTGACTTCAACGTGAGGCAGGTGTGACATATTTTTGCTTTCGGTACTAGCAAAAGACTGCCAGCACCAGGCGTTTTTGTTATTTTCGTACTAATAAATGCTAGCATTAAGTATTCACATCGCGAACATTTGCAATGAAAATAAGGAAACAATGTTTAAATTTTTTAAGATCTGCACATTTTTTTGATGGCAGCCCCAAACACTTTTCTATCGCTGTAACTTTCGATAAAGTCTCCGAAATTAAAATAAGCTTAGATTCTATTATTACTTGGGGTGTATCAGTTTTAAGTAAGAAAAGTAGCTAGGGGTAGAATACACACTCAAAATCTGCACAAATCCTATACTGTTGTTTGAACATAAGTGTTTCTAGCGGTTCTGATGCGCTAGGGTTTTTTCAAATAAAAATGCTAGCATGTCCAAATAAAAATTTGGCAGCTTTCTATATTACGTTTTTATAGTTTTCAGCCCATTTCTTTAAGAAAGTGACTAGATTTGATCAATCTGTTTCTTTTAATTGTACTAACATGATAGTATCTTTGTCACCTAGTCACGTTACACTCCCAGTCGTGTAACACATCTATCAAAGTCATTGTCCTCTGTTTTGTACACACTTACCTTAACTAACAGTGCCTTGACAAAACGGTATTAATCTCTACTAACCCTTTCCAGACGCAACTAAGCAGCGGGTGGGACTCTGAAAAAGGACTCTGAAATATTGTCCATCATTTCCTCTCTGCACAAAACACATTAACTCATTAAAATGCAGAAGGGTCTATTTGAAATTCTCCAGGACAAGCATTTAAATTCATTATCACGTTATTAAATTACCGACATTTTGCATTTCGTTTCGAGTCGTTTTTGCTGTCGTTGCCGTTGTCGTCATTGGCGTCGTTGTGCCATTACTACTTCTGAAGGGGTGTAAAGACAATACATCTCGCTGATGGCACTGAGCTGGTTCAATGGATCTCAAATCATTGTGATGTTTTTTTCGTATAGTTTTGCGATGCGGCAGAGGCTAACCGAATTTGAATTTAACTTGTTCATTGTTAATTGGTTTTGGCTCAATTACTTGAATTCAAATCTCGTTAACGCGAGTGAAAAGGGCCAGACTGTCAGTGCTCTCACTGACAATGATAATCAACTAGATGAAAATTGATGAAGTTTAGATGACATGTTGAATGATTTTTTGGGAATATGTATTAGAGTACCGCCGAAACTATGATGGATTTATAAATTCCTGTTCGAATTTTATCGGTATAGTTTGATAATTTTGGTATCTGGTTTAGTAAATTCAGACATTTTTCCATTCAGATATTGCTTTTTTTCTATTTTTTTGGACGATGACATAATCTAATTAGCTCGGGTGGCCTAGTCAATAGAAGACTGGGACCTGTCTTTGTGGTCCTTAGCTCGCATCCAGATCCAAAGGGAACTCACGGGCCGTGCTTTGAGTTAAACTGGCTCAAAGTAGCTGCCACTTCGCACTCGTACAAATATCAATTGTACAAAAGAGTTTGAAAAAAGAGCAATATTGACTCGAAATGGTTTACGACAAATCACTTTGTTATCATAGCCCAGGATACGTTGAACCTACCTATTTTCAGGAGTTCCGCAGGAATCCCATCGATAACTGGTGCTTTAGTTAATCTGAAGCAGGCAATGTTTTGCTGTCTTCGTTAGAGTTGATGAATAATGGCGATTCAGAGGGCTTGGGCAGAGGTGAAGGAGAAATAGGTGTACTACTTTCAACCTGACTCTTCTCTTCAAACCATTTTTTTCTACCACATCGGGCTGCATATTCCACTACACTGGTGCCTCCTCCATTGAGTGCGTATATATATATATATATATATATATATATATATATATATATATATATATATATATATATATATATATATATATATATATATATATATATATATATATATATATATATATATATATATATATATATATATATATATATATATATATATATATATATATATATATATATATATATATATATAGTCTTAGTCTTCATAGTCTTCAGAGCAGGTGTATAATCGGCTTCCTTCAACTTCCGCCTTGACCTTGTTCTGGTTTCATAGGGGCATGCGACATCAATATCGAATCATGACAAAATAGGGATCAGAATCACAGTTGGCCCCACGGAAAGATCGCACATCCACGAAGACATTGGCAGCTGCACAGGTCACCTCCAACCAAAAGCACGACTCAATAAAATGAATGTTTCTTGTATAAAATTTATGTTGGCTTGTATTCCATCAATATTCCTATATTCGAATTTGTGCGGGTCTCTGACTAGAGATGGGACTGCTCCGGCGATCACTGCTACTAATCGCACTGTTCTTTGAAAAGAGCAGTGAGCAGTGCGATTGCTCTCTGCTCATGCTGTTCAATTGCTCACTGCTCTATTGCAGAGCAGGAAGTTTTATGAAGAGCAGTGAGCAATTTGGTTGTGTTTTGCTTATGTTGTTCGACTGCTCATTGCTCTTTTGCTGAGCAGAAAGTTTTGAGGCGAGCAGTGAGCAATTTGATTGTTTTCTGCTCATGCTGTTCAACTGCTCATTGCTCTTTTGCAATACAGAAAATTTTAAATGCTTCTTTCTACTCTTGCGAGTATTTTCGGACTTGCAAGTATTTTATTCAATTATTCAAAAAATTTTTAGGGCAAAAGTAGCTGATATCGGACAAAATCGGCCAATTTTGGGTTAGAGTGGTTTGGGACATAACGGGCCAAGACTTATTGCTGTGACACAAAAATTTCGGTTTTGTAGGGGAGTAAGGGGTTTTTTAGCCATAGTTTTCGATGATTGGAAGTGGTCGGGGAGTGTATTAGTGATATTTTAAGGGCGAAAAAATGTTTGATAGGGGAAATTGGGCAAAAACGTCCATATTTTAAAAAAAAAAAAATTTTTGTCTAGCATGAATTCGGGGACCTTTTTGAGTTGTTTCGGGCGAAATTTCCATACAAATCTTGAAAAAAGCGGCCTAGTTTCTAAGATACGTCAAAATCAAATCCTTCCGAAAAACTGAAAGTAGCACTCAAAATGTTGAGATCCTTTTTGGTTCGCCAGTTGGCTTCTGCGGCGGTGCTCGTGACTGCACTCCAATCCTACCGGGGCTGTGACTCATGTCCAGCATTACCGAAGAGATTGGTCCCCTAGTGGGTGCATGTTTAATACACGTAAAAATTTTGTTATCATTTCTCAATAAAATTTTCGACAAACTTCATGCTTCGGTGAGGCGAAGTGGAAAACCGATTGTTTTAGATTAGCCAGGAAAAATAGATCTTCGAAATTAAATTACATACTGCATAATACTGTACATGCATAATAACATTCCACTATGTTGCTTGCATCCAATTTATGACATTTTGAAAACCACAAAACTACTATACGATTTACCAAGCACTTGGCAATACATTCTTCTGCTAGCAAGTGCCGAATTAATGCAGGCAACGTATTCCTAAATATACTACATCTGCTCTAAACATGAATAACCATCGCCACGGAAAAATACAGCCACATTGTAAGCATACAATGCGATTGCAATCTGAGGCTAGAAATTGCTGTATCAAGCACAAATCGAAGGCGATGAGAAGGTAACGAGCAAACACTGGCAATGAACAATCAAAAGTAGCGAGCGGTTTTTCGTACGCACGAACCTGTAATCGCGATTGAATAGCTGCTACTCTAAACTGCTCTTTGCTCAAACAGCTCTCTGCGATCACTGCTCAGTAAAAAGAGCAGTTAAGCACATCTCTATCTGTGACTGACATATCAGATCCCAGTCTTCTATTACCCTCATTTTGGAAAAGCACAGAAGTATTTCTCCATTTATCATTACTAAGAATGCTAAAAAACCGTAATGATTATCAGTTCGACCCTTTTTCGTACCTTTTCTTAGCTATCAGGCGTATACTTCAAATATTATTGGAACCTGTTCGCCTATAATTGCCTAAATTTCAATTTTCTTCCCTTATTTGATTTACTACTTTCATTTCCACTATTTTATGATTGCTTACTATTTTTCATTTTCACTATTATTATTCTTTTATTGTCATTATTATTCTCTTTCTTTTTCTTAACCTACTATGATATAATATTTTTGTTGTTTGTCGTATTTGGATTGCTGAATTTTCATATATATGCCTGTTTTTTGTTTTAATTTAATCTTTTTTTATATGTATAACTTCCGTTTCCATTTTATAATTGGATGTATATCTGTTAAATAGATTCTAGATCAATCAATAAATAAACCTTATAGTGAGCTCAGACTGGCACTTGCGAAAGGCAACGAGCTAACGTATTAGTCATTCTTGAAGAACATCACTCCTACTAAAAATACCGACTATTTGCTGTGAAAAGCGGTCAAAAAATCAACAAACCAACCGTTAAGGAAGATCCACTAAGAACTGTCATCGGACAATGGACCAGAAGTGACGCAGAGAAAGCCACCGCCTTCGCAGTTCATTTAGTTAGGACAGGGTTTCACACATTTCACCACGGCAACATGCGACTTGATGCAAAACAAGATGCAAAATTTTATCATCCATGAAACCATCTAAAAAAAAATTCCAGAAATTATTCTCGCTAAGCTCAAACACTGGCCAACGATCGTATTATCTTGATTTTCTAATCTTTTCAATACTACCTTTCCCATCTCCAAAGTTTTAGAGAAAGTTGTGTTGAGAAAACGAGTTCCAATACTAGAAGAACATCAATTCGGATTTCGAAGACATCACAATACCATCCAACAGGTTCATCAAATTGCCTCAGATATAAATTCCAAGGTAAAAAATCAGAAGAAGACTCAGTAGTCTTTGCAAATGTAACTCAACCCTTCGACAAAATCTGACATGAATGTTTGATCTTCACACTCAAATCAACGCTTCCGAAAAGCATCCACGAAATACTCTCCTGGTACCGAACTAAATTCACATTTCAGGTTAGGTAACATAGGTATTCTAGCGCTAATTATGTTGGTGTACCTCAAGGAAGTGTTTTGGGACCTGTACTCTACACAATCTTTACATCCGCAACAATTGTCTCCCAATACTATTCTATGCCATTCTATGTACTGATTCAGATCCAGTTCTGGCATCCTAAACACCGCAAGAGCACAGCTCATTTCTTGAAGAAGGGCTAGCAAAATGTAGAATCAAAATGAACTAAATGAAATGCATCCATGTTACTTTCTCATTGCTAAAACTAACTTGTTCCTAAGTATATCTTGACAATGTACAATACCTCAAAGTAACGAGGTAAAGTATCTCGGTATGCACCTCGATAGGAATCTCACCTTAAAGTAAACAATTGAAGCTCAAATCGATTAAGTTGAACCAGATGCTTAATGGCATGTCCAAATTTTCTCTCAACTCTAAAGTGCTCATGTACAAGTCTGTCTTAACACCAATTCGGACCTATAGGTCAGTTCCCGTACTTGAATCTATTATAATATATTAAAATAGATTCGCAGCAAGTCGTTTTCGTACTTTTGCTGCAAGCCAAATGCAAGCCAAATTCTGCAGCAAAAAGAAGCCAGCTGCCAAATTCTGTTACTGCTGCAGTTTGCTGAAGTACGGGAACAGGCCTTATGACTTACAACTCTGGGGAGTAGCTCGCGCATCAAACATTAGCATCATCCACAGGATCCAATCAAAAATACTTATATATATTACCGGAGCCCCGTGGTACTCCCGTGACGCTAATCTCCACAAAGTCCTGCCGAACGAGATGATTGCAAAGAAAATTAAGAACCGCAGTGAAAAATATATTGTAACTTCAGCTCATCATTCGAACATGGTGGCTAAAAAATTACTGATCTATCGCAAATTCCAGCGACTGAAAAGAACTGATCCATTAAATTTTGCATCTTTAACGTATGTTAGAATAAGCAACTTGAGTAGTCACTTTCTTTGGTTTTTAATCTCTTTCACATTATGAATATTGTAACTCTAGAATACGAATATCAGCTTTACTCTGTGATTTTAAGTCATTAACGTAAATTTTGTCCAAAATAAATACGTCCTCAGCTGTGAGAGCTACACATAATTTTTTTTTTTTAATAAAATTATAAAACTGTCTGAAGTTTCCTGTACGAAGATAACAGTTAATAAAGTTTCTTTAAAAAAATCCAGAATACTGGAAGCTCTACCCTTCTAAATCAGAATGTGATCGATCTTACTAAAGGGACGAGGGTCGTTTAATAAGTCCCTGGCCCAAGTAAGAAAAAAATATTTTATTTTTCAACATAATCTCCCTGGAAGTCCAGCGTTTCTCAAGCCCTTTCATACCATTCAAAAAGAAATTTTTGTCGGCGTCTTTCATCTCTTGGTTTGATGAAAATGTTTGACCAGCGAGATGGGTTTTCAATTTGAGGAACAAAAAAAAATCACATGGGGTCAGGTCAGGCGAAACCGCGAAGGTGTGGACAGGGGCGTTTTCGTGATGAAAGATCATCTTTTTCTTCAAACCGAGACGTTTCTTTTTGATTGCCTGGTCTAAACGGCCCAAAAGTTTCGTTGATGGTTTTCCTCTCTTCTAAGTAATCGATCAGAATAATTTCCTTACTATCCCAGAAAATGGTGGCCATCACCTTCCTCGCCGATTGGACCGTCTTTGCCTTCTTTGCAGCCGGTCTCCCCTCTTAGTCCACTGCATCGACTGTCGTTTTATCTCCGGAGTATAGTAATGGCCCCACGTTTCATCACCAGTAACAAAACGCCGTAAGAAATCATCAGGATTTTTACGATAGCTTTCGAGAGACACCATTGAAGTCATGACTCGGTTGCGTCTCTGGTTGACTGCGAACAGGCGTGGCAACTAACGCGCAGTTAATTTTCTCATGCCCAAATAAACCGTTTTAATGTGATGCACCCGTTCAGTTGAGATGGCTCAGCTATGTCATGCACTTTGAGTCGACGGTTACTCATAGCTAAATCGAACACTTTTCCAATGTTTTTGTCCGTCGATATACTTTTTGGGCGCCCGGAACGCTCCTCGTAAAGAACACTCGTACGGCCGCGCATGGATTCAAAAACCCCAAATTTTACTGTTGCATATGAGGGCAAGGCTTCACCATACACGGGATGGTGTTCGGCTTTTATCTCGGCCGGCTTTAAACCTTTTAAATGAAAGAATCTAATGACCGCTCGGTACTGGACGTGCTCTATTGTTGATGATACGCGCGACACATCAACTTGGAATGGCTACCAAAAATAAACCTGCTACCTACAGAAACTTAAAAAAATTCATGAGACCGTTCGAAAGTTCCATCTATCTAGCGACAACAAAAACTTGTTCGTGAAACCACGTTTTATCACTTGGGCCAGGGACTTATCAAACGACCCTCGTACAGCCGTCCAGGGATGGCCATATCCTTTTAAGGATGTTTGAGGACGCAGGAAAGAAGTGAGCCTTACGATAGGGTTAGGTTTCTGCTACACGCAAAGTCGACAAGTCGTTGTCCGTTGTCGATGCAGGAATTCAGTGCAGTAGTTCCGCGAAATATTTCCTCTTTTTTAACCTTTGCGTTGAAGTCCCCTAGCAAGACTTTGACATCATTTGATGACAGAGAATCATAAAACATTTCCATAGGATTATAAGATTAATTTTTCACTCCCTTATCTTCAGTAGAGGTGTGAACATGTAAAAACCTAACGTTAAACATCTAAAAAGTAAAAGGGCACCCCAACATTAGAACTTCCAGATGACTTTTTATGTTTATAATCTCAACGCCAAACAGTTTCGTTTCCTGAACAGCAAGAATATTTATTTTGTTGTTCCAAAAAGGTTTTAATGGTTCCTAGTCCGTACAGGATTTTCATATTCCAGGTTCCAGTAGAGTACCAACCTGGAGGTCTAGCCCGTTTAATGCTTCCAGTTTAAGGTGCGGAAAACTTTTTGTCACCATCTTTCGGGGTCAGGTCATAACCTCCTTCAATCAGTTCTTCCACCGGTCCTGATCGCGGGCCGATGTGCTATAAAATCCGCCGCAAAGGATTTTACGAACATACTTCTCTTTGATAATACGAGCTATATAGTTCTAGATAGACAGTGAAACCCATGAGTTGGCTGTAAGCTCTACGTGTTTGTCCTTCTTCGCATATGGGGTCAAGTGCCTTTTGCGAAGCATCCGTGTCCCGCAGCCATCCGATTTGAATTCAAATCTTCAGGTAGATTCAAAGTGGTATTTGACAGCAGAGCTGTAGATGTTTTTTGCAGTAGGCATTTCTCAGAATTTAATTGCCTCTTCGATGACGACGGCCCCATGTTCTATACTATCATTTGGCTGTAATAACCTTGGAATTTTTTTGAATCAATATGTTTTGCTGGAAAAATAACCCGAAAATCTTTTTAATTGTCCTCCTTGTCACAGTAACTTACTAAAAAATTTATGCAACCCAATTATCTTTAAAAGCTTTGTGCACTTATACACCTGCATCTTCGTCCGTCACTGCAACTAAAAATAAATGCTTCCAACTACCAACTGACACTAGACTGAATGGAACCGTCATACCGTCAGTCACATCATATTATCGTTTCGTCAGCATTTTATTTATCAGAAATTGAACATGACATGAACGCGCCCGTTACGGGGTGCCAACACAGCCGTGAAACGAACTAATAAAGCCTGGCACGTGGCCTTAACAATGGGACGCATTAAAGTGGATTATGATGAAGTGTGGCAACGATGACGACGAGGACGACGACGACAAAGACACAATACTCGTCGTAGCACCGACCGAGCCCAGTGAATTAAACATAAAATCATTCATAGTGATCCCTTCATCTTTTCCACTCGGACTGAAAGGGAAATTCAGCGTCCTTCGATTTCCTTGTTATGATGCATTTTCATATTGTACACTACATTTATGATACACTGCTCTCGGATGTACTTTCAAGTATTTCTCCCCGTTAAACCCAGAACATATTTGGTATAACCGATACAAAACCGTAAATGCACCTTACTCAACCCTCTTCTGGAAATCTATCGATATGGCGCTACGTATGTTTGCAAATACAGTAGTTTCGAAGAATCGATAAATTTTGTGTTTCCTCAGGAAGCTTTTCGAGCATTCATTGCACAGTAGTTCAGTTTGAACAGGGACATCCTTGAAATGTTACAGGTTTAAATCTAATCTCGGTAGATGACGGTTGTATTTCGGAACTTTTGTTGAAGTTGCTGTCAGGTATCAGGTTAGTTACACTTTTAACTACTCTGCTTGAAACTTCTAAGTAAATAAACTAAATAAATAAATAAATAAGTTCAATAGAAGAGGGCTAATTCAATTGTGTGGAACAAAACCGTTTCACATTTCAACGCGTTAAAAAAGTCAATAAGTTAAATCCTTTTTAGACGATATCTGAAATTTATGTTCCACATTCATCTGAATTAAAGATATAAAATTGAGCTGAAATGATTTTTTTCTATCTCAAATTCAAGTACATGTATCAAAAATAAAAAATATTTTTTTTCCTTCTTATGGTTTCCACATGTATGATTGAAGCTCTTGTAGGCTGATAAAACGTTAAAGTGAGATGTCATTTAAAAAAGTCAGAGACTGCTGACAGTCGGTTTGACAGGTTCTTTTTATATATCCAGTTCAAAAGCTGCTCATGTAATAACACTTTTCGTCAGCGAAATCATCTAATGGAAGAAGTTGCACGTTTCTACTGACAACATTGATTTCCTGTTCAGCTTTGCGGACGTCACAACATCTTAGAGTGTGTTTGTCAGTTTCTAAAAAACGTATTTTTCCTGTATCCGTCATTATTGCTTACGCTTCTCTTCGGATATTTTCACGTGTTTGTCTATTTAAACTTTCAAATATAAATATTTCTCGTATGCAGCGTCATTATTTTATGTCCTTGTTTGATAGTAGATTCACTCTTATCAACAACGATTCGAATTCTTTAACTTTTTTTGGAAATATATAAAATCTTCCAAAACCATGACTTTTGGTTTCAGTCATTTTTCACTTCGAAGAAAATATAAAAAAAAAATTTATTTTTTTTAAGAAAAATCGTTTGACCATGCAACAAATTCTAACGTTTTTTGTCTCAGAATATTATTCTTGCTCGATTACTTGAAAGAGTTTAAAAAGAAATATGAGTGCAAATAATTAAGATGATCTTTCCTCTTTAGTTTTCATCACTTTCTCTATTACCCAACAACATAAAATAATAGCACAAAAACACTGATATCATCAATCAATTAAAAACCATGTAAAAGCTATGCTACTTATGTTATCTACTTTGCGCTATTAAAAGGCTAAATGGCTAAGTAAAAAAAAATGCATTATTGCTTTAAATCTATCGTTGCAATGGCAGGACACATTGGTTTGTAAAAGTTCATCAGTTGACTGTTAAGTTTAAGGGCAGGTTAGGTATTAGTGGCTAACATAAGATCACGCATAGACCTAGTGAGTGACCCGTAGCGATACCAGATAAGAAGAGGTGGAGCTAAAAAGGTTCAGTCTAAGCGGGCATCGAAGGCTCCACACATTTCAGCGATCTGAGGAAAATATTTCAGCCTCTGCTTCGCCACGAACGTTTTGTCTATATGCCACTGCTCACCATAGTAGGGCTGCTTGGTTTTCCCCAGTGCCACTCAGTGGCACAGCAGACGCTGAATTGTCCCCTAAACTCTCGGCTCTTGACTTTTTCTACAGGTGTTGCTGGTTAGGAGTCGCAGTTTCATATGCTGCTACGTGACAGTGGCCAGTAAAGATGCCAATCAGCTGTTAGCAGTCAGTTCGCGTTAAATCAAGTAGGCATTCAATAGCTGCAAGATTGTATAGCCCCCAGATAATTTTGGGTACAGGTCTGAGCTGAGCATCACAACTTGCGTCATATTGGAGTCAATCAAGTACTTAGCCGCTTGAAGAAAATAGTCATGTTTTTACGCTCCGAATAAGACTCACCCTATGATTGGATAGCTCATCTGCCTTCTTATTCGCATTAGTGCCATGAAGGCCGGAACCCAGACAATTCTGACTCTTCTGTTGAAGATATGAATACACTCGAGTACGCATTTCGATTTACATACGTAAGACATTCGTGCTTTTACCGCCTACCGCCGCTTTACTGTTCGTGAAAATACTGATCGTATCAGTTCTACGGCTTTTCGTATTACAAAACCCTCAGCCTGGAAGATAATACAGTTATAATAAAGCCTGAAAGCCACTTCTACAGTGTGTTTTGTTAGAGGTATAGAACTTTGAAATGAAATAAAATACGGATAAATTATTTTGATTGCCATGAAATTAGTTTTATTGGAAAGATAAATCTCTGCCATTTTTATTTGAATATGATTTCGGGCACGTGGGCGCCACGACTGGTGCGGAAGAAGTCCAAACGAGAGGTGCAATTTTCGACTACTCTAACCAATATTTGAGGCCGTATCCCGCCAATAACGCGGCGAATGTTGTCTACCAAATGGTCAAGCGTCTCGGGTTGTCGGCGTAAACGAGTGATTTGACGTATCCCCACAAGAAATAGTCCAGCGGGGTTAAATCACAAGATCTTGCAGACCAGTTCACAGGTCCAAAACGAGAAATTATGCACTCATCAAATAAGTCCATATTTTCATATGGCATTTAGCGCCAGCCTGTTGAAATCAGAGCTCCCCTGCATTACGGCCAGTCAATTCCGGAATGAGAAAGCCATTGACCATGGCTTTATAGCGGTCACCATTGACTGTAATGTTATTGAGCAACAGCATTTTTGCAGACATATAGACCAATTATTCCAAAGGCCCATAAATCACACCAAACAGTGACTTTCTGCCGATGTAACGGTGTTTGGACAACCGCCTGTGGTTGCTTATCACTTCAAATGCGGCAGTTTTGTTTATTCATGCAGCCATTCAACCAGAAATGAGCCTAATCGCTAAACAAAATTTTCTTATGAAATTCGGGATCTGCAGCAATTTATTCTTGGCCCATACACCGAATCTACCGCGTGCCCGGTGGTTGTTCGGCTTCAATTCCTGCACGAGTTGGACTTTATAAGCCCGCAAACCAAGATCCTTCCGTAAAATCTTCCTTAATGTGGATGGGCACAGGTTTAATTGTTGAGCAGGATGTCGAATGGACTCACTTGGGTCTTCATCGATACTACGCTCTACAGCTGCTATGGTTTCTTCATTACGCACTGTACGCCGTATGGATGGATGCGTATTATCAGTGAGAGTAAACGTGGTGCTGAAACGATCCATGGTTAATCGAATTAATTGTTCTGATGGACGATTATGTCGGCCATAAAATTGACGGAGTGCGCGATGAGTTTCTCTAATAGAACCGTTTTTTTTAAATAAATCTGCACAATTTGCAGACGTTGCTCAGGCGCCAACCTATTCATGATAAAATGGCAAACTAAACGCATGACAGCTGTTTCACCATACGCAGCATTAAAAAATGTTTCCAACTTAAAGTTCAATACCTCTAAAAAAAAAAAAAACACCCTGTATGACGCGGTCTGCAGAGTATGCTGTAGCGTCTATTCTTGCGGTAATTTTGGATCGACCATGCCCATTTACTGACTGCATTCCCACCTATCTCCTACGGTCGCTTGATATCTTCGCTCGAATCAAAGACTGGAGACCAAGTAGTCAGTGATGCCTGCCTATCCCCGCCTGATGCTGCTGTGACCGAAGGATCTTCAAACGTAGTGTCTCGATTCCTTTTACAGCAGTACCTCTAACAAAGAAGTCAAGCGGAAGAAAATGAAGCAGAACATTCAATGAAAACGAAGAAGCCGTGGTTAAGGTATCTGTAGTGCAAAGAGCCGCCAACCACAGACCTCTGTTCGCTATGTCAGCAAAGGTAAATTTATCCACTGGCAGCCGTAATCATGAATCGGTCATGCTATCGTCATGTATGTCCAGTGCGTGCGGACAGGATTTAAGCCCCAAGTTTACCCAGCATCTTCTTACCGGTGAAAATCGCGTTGCTTACCCTCTTTACTCTTTCCTCTAAATTCACCTTCCGTGTGAGCTTACTGCCCAGAATAAAGCCCAAGTACTTAGTTTGCGACTTGAGAGCTCTGCCCTGATTTTGTCTATTTCAGGATTCTTCCATTTCCTAGTGAAGATTATAAGATCGATCGGAGTTGATGGCAAAGTTCACGGTATTCGGCTACTCATAAACGAGTCCCAGAGCATACTCGATGAGCTAGCCAAATAGCCATACTCGATAGCTTATCCAAAACTATAATCGGAATGTCATCCACATAAGCGACAACCTTACTAACATTGTTTTTGATACGAGGTTTTACAAGAGAGGTGATAGAACTGCTCCTTGGGGTGTACCTCTGTGGATCTTGCTTATAATTTACACTGCGGCCCATTCCACTGATATGAGCCTTTGCTTAAGCATGTTGCTCATATAGCTACACAAAGCAGGATGGATGCTGGTTGCGCGGAAGCTCTCCGTAATGATTGTTGTATGGACATTATTGAAGGCGCCTTTAACGTCCGAAAAGGTCCCAAGGCATACTTCTTGTTATGAAGTGATTATTCTACTTCAAGAACTACCCTATAGAGAGCCGTCTCAACAGATTCCCTCTCGTGTATGCGTTTTGAGCTCACGATATGGTTTGAAGTCCAAGCCTTTACTTAATGTGAAGATCTAAAAGTCTTACGCAAACTTTAAAGAAAAAGGATGCAAGGCTAGTTGACCTGTTGTGTTTCGGATACGCTTGGTTGCTTTTAGACCAGCCGTTCAAATTTTTTTGTCATTTTTTTAAATTTTTTTTTCTTAACCTATAACTAATTATGTTTTGAATTACTTCCATGGTTATATGACCATTAAAATTGTCCCAAATATATTTTTCAACTTTCCGACTTTGAAGTTTTTCATGCGAGTTATCGCAGTTTTAAGATATGGTGCGGTCAACCGTGCATACGGCTAGTCGATCCTTAATTATCATGAACGAAAGCATCTGCATTGCAATCCGCGGGCCTAACAATAAAAAAATCACCAGCACAGGCGCTGAAAGACCTGTTTCAGTATGCTGGATCGGAGTGACAGTAACTACGGATGGGTTGTGATGTTAACTCCCAGCACACCAGTTGAGATAGTCACAAATTTAATACCAGAAAAGATAGACTCTTTGATTTTATAGCTTCTGCAGGGCTTATGACGCTAAGCATTGGGATTTGTCTCCTTCTTTTGCCCGTAATGGAAGTGTGGTTTTTGATACATCACTATATTTACCTGGAATTATTAGATAAATAACTGGATGGCGTGCATCGAATAATATTGTACTTATCTACAAATGATTAATTGTAAAGGTAAAGGACATATAATCGCATATTCGATATTTTTGAGCTGTGGTACAATTTGTGCCCGCCGCCAGCATTAATGAGCTTTTATTATAATGCGAATTTCTGGCTAAGCATAGATCAATGGGTGAATTAAGTTATAGGAGTTGACACTGCTGCGCATCTTAACAGCTAAGCTGGCCCACTTAGAGTTGTTATACTTGACCAAGGATACCAAGGAGGGAAGCAAAAAACCAACTCTAAAGAATTTTGCGTTTCTTCTATTCTGTTGGGATTGTTTGTTTCAAAATGATTTGTTTTTAAAGTAAGCAGTTTATCTTTCGATTCAATGCCTTCGAACGACATTATATAGGTTTTTTTTCTTCACATTTGTTGTATGATCTAATGTAGATCCTAAAACAAAAGCTAAATAATTATACCCACTCAAAATACGAAGAAGACTAAGGCAATGTAACCTATTTTAAGAATCTTATATCACTTACGAAGCTGTTTACATCTACCTAAAACAAACAGGACATTTTCTTGCGAACTAAATTCACGTGTAAAAGAGTTAGTCATAGTTATACCTCATAGATCTAATAAGCATTTCGAATGTTACACTGAAAAAGTACTTATGCGATATGTGTCTTCATTCGTTTCAGAGATCCGCCAATTCTACAAGCGCACAATAATTCTGACATAATTTTGCGACTGCCTATGGGTAAACGCATAAGGGACATAAGATGGCTTTCTGTGTGGTGCAGAAGATTCACGGTAAGTAAATTTAAGCGCCTGATATTTTGCCTTTATTATTACTAATGTTCGAAGAACAGTAGTATTAAAATAACTTTGGCCAAAAATTCATATTTCTATATAGAAAATTCATATTTCTATATATAAATTCACCTTTCTATACAAACCTTTAACCCTTTGGCGCGGGCGGCCATTTTAGTGATATTTTTAATATACCTATTATTTCGTCCACAAATATTTATTGCAAAAATAAAGTTAACAAAATAAATTTCGAACGTGTTCTAAATGTGAATCGGATGTTTCGGAATTTTTTAACCCCATGTATGCGCTAGGTGCCTAAAAAAAGATCGGGAAAATTTGAAAATTTTTAAATTGCGATAGCTTTTGACAGAGCTATTAAATCATTATGAAACTTTCAGAACATATTGGTACTATTTAGCTATAAATGTGTGTTGCTTTTAATGAGCATGTTGGTAACCCTGTAGCAAGGGCAGGCGCTGAAAGTGAAAACCTTCAAATCATCGACTCCCCTGAAAAATTGTCGCTTTTTGGAAATAATGCCACACATATATAAATCTTATGCTTTGTCTACATAGCCAAAGTAAAACATTTGAAATTTTACAACGGGCAAGCACGGTAGCCCTTTCCCAATTTACCTATATTTTTAGCATCAAAAAGTTCTGTTCACGGGAACTCATGATCCGATAAGCAGAACTAATTGAAATTCACAGAATGTATTGGTCTTAAATAGGACCAGGTCTGATAGAAGTGATTTTGAAATTCGGGCAATTCTGTACCAGTGGTGCCATCTTGAAAAACCACTAAGAAAAATAAATGCTTATAGCCCTATTAATTCTGATTCAGTTCACACAGTAGGTGAACCTTACTTTAAGCCACGTTTGGTAGAAATGTGGTTGCAAAATTCGGTTGGAGCTGCTAGCTATGGTAGTTTTGGTGTCTCAAATTTTGAAAATTCGCTCAGGAAAATAATGCTCTTTGCCCTATAGCTTCCAGTACAGTCATCGAATAATAACGAAATTGAAATGGCAAATTAAACTTCTTGTAAGCAAAATTCAGTAGAAATCTAGTTGGAAAACAATGATAGGGTTACCAGCTATGGTTGGTTTTTTTTGCATATCTTAAGAAGCGATTTTATCATATAATTTTCAAATCGTAGTGATTTTATAGTGAAAATAAACACCAAATATTAAGATCTAGAAAATTTGAAAACTTTTACGAATGGTAGCCCTACATTTTTTTGTATCGCTATAATTTCCAATGCAGTGATCGGATGAATACGAAATTCGAAGAGCAGGTTGACTTCAACGTTAGGCAGATGTGACATGTTTTTGGCTTCGGTGCTAGCAAAGAGCTGCCAGCAGGAGGCGTTTTTTTTTATTTTCGTACCAACTAATGCTTGCATTAAGTATTCACATCGCGAACATTTGCAATGAAAATAAGTAAACAATTTTTAAATTTTCTAAGGTCTGGACATTTTTCGGATGGCAACCTAAACACCTTTCTATCGCTGTAACTTTCGATGAAGACGATGAAGACGGCTTAGGTTCTATTATTACTAGGGGTATATTAGTCTTAAGTAGGAGAAGCAGCTAGTGGTAGAATACACACTCATAATCTGCACAAATCCTTTACTGTTCTTCGAACATTAGTGTTTCTAGCGGTTCTGATGCGATAGAGTTTTTGTTTTCATTCAAAAATTATGAAAAACAACTCCTGTATACATTTACTCTTAACTTAATAGAAAACACGAAAGCAGAATATTTTTTTAATGATAATATCAAAGTTTGGAGGTGGTCGCTTTGAAGCTAATTACTTAACTGAAGCATTAAGTTAAGGTATAGCAGTAACTAAAAATGGAACCACATGGGAGAAACCAGATTTTAATTATTTCATTCAAAGCAATTAAGCGACACTTACACTTAACATTGCAATTATGGTCTTATTTGCTATGTATTTTGTGGCTCAGGTACATATGTACCTGAGCCACAAAATATAGCTAAAATAACAGTAACCTATGAAGCATTGGTTTTAGGTTTCCCATATAGTATGACATTTTCTCCTATACACATAGTCTCGAATTCAATGCACATAGTTGTAACTAATACGCATAGAGTCTCGGGATATAATGTTCATTACAATAGGCTTTATTACATCAGAGCTATAATAAGCTCCGTAACCTAGTGGGTAGAACACCGCCTCTTAGAGCGTTGGGTCACTGGTTCGAATCCAAGGTTCCAATGGGGCAGTGTGCATTACTCTAGCTATAACTGAAATCAAGGACAACGTGAGACGTGAAATCAACCACTGCAAATTCGCAAAAAAAAATCAACAACGAAATTCATATCTACCAATTCCAATTCCCAGCACTCGAAGTGGGTTGCTGTTAGACAGGATTATAAAATACATAGCATTGACGGCTAGAATCTATGGTGTTAATGGGTACAATACACATATTTCCAAACTATAAATACCAAACACCTACTCCAAACCGCTATATTAATTGGAATAGGTACTGTGTATTTATGTTTAAACAAATTCTTCGCTAAATGACACCAAGCACTATAATTTACCACAATACCGAAATCAAATATATACATAGCACCAGAAGCATACAAATTATATCTTGCGCTATGCTTCTTATCAATGTAATTTGTAGAACGCTAGTCTTTTAGTGGCTCTCAACACAATACAAGATGGATAGATGCAACCATGATCATACAGCGAGACTTGAACCCTTAGGCAGGCAGCACATCGCTATTTGGAACTGGCGTCTTAGTGATCAGAGCTACTGACCCCTTGAATCCTCAGAAACTATGTTTTTTCCAAACAGCACTTGATATATTTAACCCATAAAACTAATAAATTTGCCCCGATATATCAGGTAAACGAGATTCAATCAACTCTGAAATCAAATCAGTAAGCCCTGGTCATTGGTTAGTTTTATTTACACTTTTTAGTTTTGGTGATACAAATCATTTCGGTATTTTAGACTCAAACCACTCTAATTTGTACTTCACTGATCGATGTACGTATGAAGCCGGGGAATAATCTCACACAATGCCTTTACTAATTTTCTAATTTCCTTAAAACTTCTTGATAGCCTACTACACCCATCCGACTTCTGAACTCTCCCAATAATCGTCATTTATTTGCGAATACATGAACAATTGCTCGCAACAATTACTAATCCTAGCACGAACAACAAAAGACTCCACAAACGCCAATCGGTTTCTTTTCTCCCCCGTCTGCACCATCAACCTTTGAATTCAAAATAGAAGATTGTTCGCATGCAATAGTACAGCACAAAAAAATCACCTGAAAACTCATAGACAGTGATGCCAGCGACAATGTGCTCTAAAAGCCTCATCGTCGCCATCTTTGAACCTACAGCACCCCAGTCCGACGCCATATTTGCTAGTGAGTTTATTTGAAATATCGCATTTAACGTCGCCCCCGCTTGTACGTAGTACGAATTTGAACTATATGTAGTCATCCTTGCGTATATTTCCAGTATTAGAAAGTTTCGCGTAAGCTTCTTTTAATGAGGCTTCACTGGCAAGTTTTTTGGGGCGACGATACTGCGCACGCAACCCCAATTCCTTGTACTACACATCCGGCACTATGTGCTCGGTTCGGTCGATAAATTTTGCCACAGCCGGGTTGTCGTATCTTGTAAGGAGGCCAAGAAGCCCCAGACAAAATATTCTAGCTCCAGCCCCACAATGGTCGCCCGTCCATATCCGTCGGGTGTAACCAATTTTCTACGAACCACTTGCATTGTTCACGAAGGGATGGTTATTGTAGAAATGGCTGTACACCGAATAATGCGACCCACCATACTATGTTTCGTGTACATTTTATTTGAACTCTAATGGAGTCGAAAGTCAAAATGGGTGTTGTTAGCTGCATGCTAACATATCCGAAATATATGAGACTTTTGGAAGCTCAGAGTGAATATTTAGGGCATTTGTCATACTGGAGACAGGACCGGTGAACGTTTAGAAAGTATACGAATGTGATTTTCGAAGAAAATGTCGAATATAGGGAGTCTTAGTGATATTTACTATGGGTAAAAAATATAGCGTTACTGAATGTTTCAGATAGCACAGTCTCTATTTTTAGAGAATCGCAGATATTAAATATAACGATTTTACTGACTTTGTCTCTGCATATCTTTCTTCTGAAAGAAGCTCGCATGAAAAGTCATTCTTAATAGTTTGAGCACCAGCGACAGTAAATCATTAGTCATATCTAATTATTCTTTTTCATAATTTATAATTCAAAGATATTTCGAAATACAAAAGCTCGGTTTTGTTTTATAAATTGAATTAATAATTGAATTTAAATTGATACCCTCGTATTTCACTAGTCATTTCAGCGAAGAATGGAATATTGCTGAATAAGCAGAAATTATATTTATCTAAAATCAATGATACAAAATTTACAGCTACATAAAATTTTCAAAATTAATCCATAAATTTCTTTCACAAAGTTTATAAAAGAAATTTTAATTCATAAAATAAATTCATAAATCTAAATTCATAATATTCGCCAGTTTAATTGATATTTTTTCCAAATGAAAATCGTAAATTTTCGATACCAAATCAAAAGTTTTCGAGTCAAATTCATAATTTCTTTGAGTTAAATTCATAATTTTTCGTGTCACATTCATACATTTTTAAGGTTCTCATATTTTGTCCATCAAATTCATTAATTACGATCTTAACGTGCAAAAATCATGATTTCGACTCGAAAAAATTGCGAATTTGACGAAAAAAAATTATGAATTTGACTCGAAAACTTATGAATTGATACCGAAAATTTACGAATTTGATTTGAAAAATTATGAATTACCAAAAATCTATGAATCTGACTCGAAAATAGTATATTTAGATTTCTTAGCATGTATCGATATTTTGAGAGTACCCTCTTCTTCAGTTTCTATTAGTCTAAATCTTAATTCAACCGTCACCTTCTATGAAGGTGGATCAATAAGTAATTGTGTTTGAAGACAGATGGCGTTGCTGAATGAAGGTGGCATTATCATCGCGGACTACCATCTTTTAAACGCCGTCATACAAAATTTCAGGCTGATTTATTGATTAATTTTCATTTGCCGGCTGTTTGGATTAAACGTGTTTGGTGTTTTTCGATACAATGAAAAAAGAGCAATATCAATACGTTATTCGATTTGTGTTTTTTTTGGATGGAATGAGGGATTGGAATGATGGATTCGATGGATTTTATTTTTGGAGCATAGTTGGATGCTGGCTATGGGGTCAACAGATTTAATCGTAACCGTACATCTGTTTTTGATGAGGAGCGCCCAGGCTACCCGGAAAAATGAAAAAATCGTTGAAAAGATCCACGGCATGATTTTCACTGATCACCGAACGAAAGTGCATGAAGTAGTAGGGTTCGTAGGCGTGTCATACGATACGGCAACCAACATTTCACATGATAAGTGCCGCAATTGCTCACGGAGGACAACAAGCTGATACGCCTGTGAATTTTGAAGCAGTGCTTGGACTTCTTTAAGCGGACACCGCAGGAGTTTTTGCGTCGAGTCGTCACCATTGATGAGACCTGAATTCATCAATATACGCCAGAGAACAAGCAACAATGGACTGCTCCAGCCGAATCTGACATGAAAAAGGCAAAAACTGTCCCGTTGGCCGGAAAGGTGACTACGATTTTTTTGGGATTCGAAACGGATAATCCTCATGGACTTTTTGGAGAAATGACACCCGATGACGGGGTAACACTGCCGTAAATTATTGGGCCCATTCGATGAAAAATTGAAAGGAACACGGCTCCATTGGCAAAGAAAAAACTGCTATTCCACCACGACAGCGCACTAGCTCACTCATCCGGAATCGACGCTACGAATTGCTGTCGCATCAACCGGACTCGCCCGACCTGGCTTCCTGCGACTTCTTTCTGTTCCCCAAGATGGAAAACGTGGTTCGCGAGAAAAAAAATTCTGCTTGAACAAGATCATCGTCGAAACAAAACCCTATTTTGAAGAATTTGACAAATAGTATTTTTAGGAGGGGTTAAAGAAATGGCAGGAACGTGGGGAAAAGTGTATCATCCTAAAAGGAGATTACGTTGAAAAATAAAAAATACAAATCTGAAAACCTTGCCCCTTTCATCCTAATGAATGTATGGATGTATAGTAGCGTTATCCGATCCATATGAAATTTAATAGATATTAGTGCCATAAGAGCTGTACACTCAGAAAAAAATATGTAAAATTGGGAAAAAACGTAGTTATTTAATCTATTTTTCACTATGAATTGGCACCATAGAGGTTTCGCTATGAATTAACTACTACATAGTAATACGTACTTTAGTTGTATTATCACCAATTTTCTCCATTGAATCAATATGGTAAGCTTGTAATCTTAAAATCGCGAATAGGAAATCCAACAGCTAACTTGTATCATTATAACATGCCATCTTAAAGAACAATGTAGCTGCATAGTGAAAATATTAACAACAACGTCATAAATGTACAATGCAGATTCTTCAAACAACAAAGGCACTCTCAAAATTACTCAGGAATTAGTTAAATTCAAAACCCATGTTTTATTTGTACAACGTACCTGCACTTCGACTACATTAAAAAATCATGCTAATTAAAATAAAAATGATTAAGGTAAGATGCATTTACCACTTTCTGTCATATTCATAGTTAAAGCTAATTACAAAAAAATTGTTCACATTCGTTTCGCTGAATAAGTAGCAGGTCCTTAAGCTATGGAAAGCAATAAATAGTATTTTTTTTAAATTGATTCAGGATTAATTCAGGATAAATTAATGTTAATTTTTAGTGTTTACATGGAAAAAAATGCTTATCAAAACTAGTGTCACACCAACATGAACCTATTATTCATTATAATAATACATTTTCAATATGCATTTCATACATTTTTTATGCATATTTCTAATGATTTTCATGCCTATCACTGCACTTTCCGTAACTATTTCAGGATCAATTTGATCACACATTACCACCACTTATTATTTGATTATAATAAATAATAAACTATTTATCACGTACCGGTAATAACCAATTTAAATGAATAAAATCGAAGTGAACTATTTATCACTCCGAATGATTTGCTTCCACTGTGATCTCGTAAACGATCAAACAAAAGATAAGAAATTACAGCGCATCTTGTTAAATCAACAAATCGATTAGTTGGTTTGTATATGTAACTCAAATAGCCGCATAGGAACATGTTATATTTACTTCATTCGTGTTGAATTTACATTAGTCGTTTTAATTCTGAAAAATTATTTGTATTTATGAAACAAACTTCAACGAATATACAAAGAGACTGAATGCTTATTATGGGTAGTGTTTAAGCATTGGTAATTCTTGATTACTATGCGTCTTTTTTCTGAGTGTAGAGGTTTTTTTCACATTTACAACAAAATATCTGTGATTCTTTGGCGGCAGCGGGTATTTTAGTGAATTTTTAGGTTATCTTATATTTGTGTGGAAACAAGATATTTGGAACAAAAAGAAAATATAGTAGCCTTGGATTAGGTGTGATAGATGTTTGGTAGATATGCTGGCAACACTGTAGATGTGGAACTATCTTATAACTACTCTCAACAAAACAAAAGCTTCATGCTCTATAACTTCCTTTGCATTCATCGGATCGAAATGAAGTTCAGAGGATTGGTTGATCTTAGCGTGAAGCAAGTGTGGCAGCTTATGGCTGCAACGCTAGCGAGGAATTTCTAGCACCAGGCCTACTTTTTACTTTGGTACTGAGAGTTACTAACATCAAATTTTCATAAGATACATTCAATTGCGAGATATTTACCTCGATTTTAAAGCACCTCGATGATTTTGAGTTCGACTCGATTGTTGGTTCAATGGTAATTTGCAATTGAAGCAATTGAGACAATGGAATTAAACATCTCGGAATGTAATGTGTGGATTGGGAGAGAGGTGCCTAGCACTTCTAAGCACTCTAGCCAGAAAGGACCATTGTATTCACAAGATACTTAGCAAAATCCAGGATCAACGATAGGGCAAAAGAGACTCTCCTCTGCTATCATAGGCTGGACATCCGCAATGAAAATGTTACACAGAGTCACCCTCTTCTAAGCAGTATGAACAAACGTCTCCTGCACAATACCTGCTCGGTATATACATATGTACTCCTAGGAGTTTGTGCATGCATGTCATGGCTCTGGAAAATGTCCTACTATTGTTGAGGAGGAATGCTAGAGTCACAAGGTTGCACATCACATCAGAATATACTCATCTCTCTTTGTGATACCAGAGCACTTAATTGAACCTGGCGATAGAGCTCAATCGGGCTTTTCTTTCCTGGGTAATTTTCGAATTAGTAAAAGTAGTAATTAGAAAAACAGGCTGCTTTCAATAGAACGAATAATTCTGCCTGAAAAACAGAGACATGCTCAGAAAGCTCACCTGTCACTCGATGTGTGCATATAGACACCAGCTCCGGATCTAACATCTGTCTTCAAGCCGTCCATGAAAAAGATAGCGAAGTAACGCCTGGTAAATATATTTGGATGCTTCCAGTCACTTCTACTCAAGAAGATAACTTTGTATCTTTTCCCAAAGTCGAAAAAGAACCAGAGAGATCTCCCACGTCGAACCTCTAATAGAGTATCGCCCCACACCCTCGTAGGCTAAGTTAAATTATTTTTTGGACAGAGCTCATCACTGCACTCTGAATTTTAATGTCGAGTGGAGACAGATTAGAGAAGCGCATCAAGGCCCGCACCATGAGTAGTACTCATGGCACTACAGATACCCAGGCACAATGTCCTTCGTAGCGTGGCTCGCTTCTTGCGAAAATACAATAGCTTATAATAGTCCACCACACCAGAGATGCGTACATGATCATCGACTTTATTATTGTTAGGTAAATCCACATAGCTACAAAACTGGCCAAAGCATTTAAATCTCGAATAAGCTTCACTCCGAAATGCTTCTTCTAGAGATTTGTCCAAGATTGCTTCAACATATTTGACTTCATCTGAATTTTAAAGAGAAGCACCCTTCATTTTTGGAAGTACTAGTACTATTCTGGTTCTGGTCTATTCTGGTACCTGGTAAACAAAACAAGTTTTGTTTCACCATTATTGACCGTTCCTCGAGCACTAATTGTCCATTAAAGCCAATGCGCGTTGTGTATTTCTACATAATAGATCCTAACAGACAGTTAGTGTTGTCACGTAATCAGCATAATCCGGCGGCTGAAACCGTTTTTCAGATACCTAGCCCCATAGCATTTTCATCATTTCAGTTTCCTCCTTCAATCCTGGTAACCGAAAAATAAAAGGTTGACTCGCATGATTTTCCTCAATTGCATTCTAGTTGCTCATTATTTAAGGGGTTAAACTTGAGCGCTCTAGGACGCATGTGCTGTTCAACAAGCCTCTACAGGCGTTTCAGCATAAACGATGTTAGACTAATTGGCCTAAAGTTCATTGGATATGAATTGCCATCTCTCTCACTAGCTTAACGTGTCGCCAAGATGACAAAATGAATTCTACAGCTAGGCATGCCCAAAAGATATCCTTTAGATTTGCCTCCAGGTAGTCAATTCCATCCCTCGGTAGCCGGATAGATGCCATCCAGGACTGGCGATTTGTAGTTTTTAAAGGGCATAATTGCATCCCTGACCCTCTAACCTTGTACCAGCATTTCTTATAGCTGAAAAGAACAAGAGATTTGTCCCGACGCATATATGTCTTCTTCGTTTCGATCACCGGAGCACTCGAAAAGTGATTCCCAAATAAAATCTGCAGAGACTTCTTTTTGAACTAGTATTCGATAAATGAAGCCATCGAGGCCAGGTTGTCGGCAATCAAGTTAGCAATCGAGCACGTTTCATTGACGTAACAAATTCAAGATTGCTTAAATATTTTGGAGGCAGTATCGAGAATTTAATCAAGCTTGGTGTTAGTATCGGGAATTTCATCAAACTAAACATAGATATCCTTTACCTGATCTGAAACGAATTGCATGCAGCAGTTAAGGCTTTAATTTGAATTTTGATATAATTCCATTCTTATCAATTTTTCAGCTGCTTGGCAATTTTACTGTTGGGGATGGAGATTTAGAACTGAGAGGTGTCATTAATTAATCATTCAATGCATATGCACTATAAACAAATAAATATCCAATGCTGGCCACAGTAATACCAACAGTGCATGCCTTCAATTTCAGCTATAGCTAAAACTATATGTGTTTCTGCTATAAATCAGTCTCAAATAATCGAGTTCAGTAATCGAGCCGAACAATCGAATCGCATAATCGAACATATCGATAATTGCTCGATTGTTTCGTGGCAACTATTGCGATTCTCTTGATTGCTAAAACATTTCGCAATCACCCATAACTAATACATTCTACAATGAAAATAAGCAAGATATGCTCATTTTCCTAAATTTTGAAACTTTTGCGGGCGGTAATCCTCAAAGCCTGCCTACTCCTATAACTTTTGATACAGTTATGGGATCAAAACGTAATCTACAGAATAGATTGGTCTGAAAAACGAGGAGGTCTAAGAAACTTTTAGTGGTGGTGACTGGGCGATTGCTAGCAGATGTTAAATTTACAATCAATGTATACAAGTGCGAAATGTTTAGTTCCATGATTTAATTCATGATTTAACCCCTAATATAACGCAGCTATCTATTTAGAGCTAGATGAACCAAAAGTTCGGTACGACGTCCCTCCTCCGAACTTGGATTCGAACCAGGAACCCTATACACTAGAAGTCAGTGCTTTACTCACTAGACTACACGAGCTTCCTCAGTTATAGAGTACTTTTTCAAAAAGTTAAAGAGTACTTTTGAATGGCTTGGCTACGCTCCTGCTAAGCTCCTAACATCAAATCCAATACCATTATAGAAATCTCAGCCTCACGCCACTATCATGCATGAGAATGCCACATTGGATTTATCAAATCTTTTGCTTTAAGCAGATTATATCATGCCATTAGTAAATATTATTTTATACATTTTATCTGAAAAGTACTACGCATATATATTAAAGGATTTCATTGTACTTTTTAATTATTTTCTCTAGAAAATTTTTAAAGTAGTAAAATGAAACCCAAAAATTATAAGCTCTATTTATCTTTCAATAATTTTATTAAAATACACGTTTGAATATTAGCCAGTAATGAAAATTAATCTTTCCAGTGGCTTTTATTCTTATTAACTACTTATACAACATTATTTCAAAGAGTCAACCTAATGTTCCAAACAGTCAATGTATCATAATAAACTCTCAGAATCTCAGACTTATTTAGTCTACGTAACGCCATCATCTCTATCTCAAATTTAAGGTTTCATTCAGTAGAGGCAATACATTTTATTGCTACTTCAGGATTGCATGCATGATAAAATTTTGTTTTACAGTTTCCTGCACTCTCTTATTTTCACGCTGATTCCATTTTTGTGGGTCGATTTTAAAATAGGATACATCTAAACCACATTTGGCTTCTATGCCAACATAAGAGGATTTTCAAAAAGGATTCGATGGACTTACATGTCTTTTTCTCGTTTGAACAGAAATACATGAACGCTGGTAAAAGTATGATGTATTTTGCAAGGAACTTTTTCACTGAATTAATAGGATATGAATTATAGAGTATATATATAGGATGAATACTTTTTGTACATAGACATATTCATATTTGTGTGTAAAACTGCCTTCCAGAGACTTTGCTCAAATACAAAATAAATGTTTAGATATATGTGTATTTTTGGATGTACTCATACGAACATAAATTAAATGAAAATGAGCATTAGTTTTTGAAAATTGTAAAAAAAATATATGGTGCAAATGAAAAAAAAAAATATATTCCTCTGGAAAATTTTCCGACTAAAACTACTATTTTAATATGCCAGTGCAGGCTCTAATTTATATCAACTCTACCGTCCACAATCCATGTCCATGGGTACATTTTAAAATATTTAAAAAAAAAGTCTTTTCATTCCATCTTTTCGTTCCCCATCATTACTATACCACCCTTTCACTATACAAGTAACATGTCATATCCTCAGACATCTTCATTTCAACAATATTGCTATTGTGAAAAAAATACTTATTATGTAAAGGACCGTGAGCAGAAAGAATCACTCCACTTAAAATATCTTGCCCGAATACGACAAAGCGAAGAAGTAGCATCATCAGCACTATTTTCACTCCTTTTAAGAGTCATTCGTATTGTAAGTTTTTCATTTACATGGGAAATTTGTCTCTGCTAAGATTTTCAAGGAGTAGTTTCGTTTTTCCCTCTTGATAACTTTGCAGTCTATGTTTAGTTATTTTGCTTTAAGCTTTTAGAAACGCTATGTTCTACGCTCTTGTCTTTTGTTTTTCCTTGAAGCCATTAACGCAAGGAATCAAATCAAGAAAGCACGAATGTCACGGCCAGATGTCAAATTATTCATCATGGCCTATAGAAAAGATTTCGAACTTTCGAAAATGAATCGTTCGTAGAATAGCTTAGCTCACAACTAAGAACATGTCAACTAAAATGCGGATCATATTCAGGAGCAACTGTTTTTCTTGTATTTTCAATTATTATTGAAATAGTCGATAATACAAGGTACTAGCTAACCAAATATTATAAAGGAACTAGAAAAATCTCGTTATTCAATTTTTTAATGATTTTATGTTTATATCCTTGCGCAAGCTTTGAATGTAGTACATAAAATTAAAGGATTGCATTGGAAAGTAGTCTTAGCGCAATTACAGTAAAAGTTTAAACCTCGGCCTAATTTTTGAGCGAAGGCCTGTTAAGATTTCCCTTCCTTTCCTGGGGTCAATTTGGCTTGGAGAGCCTGAGATAGAGGGGCTTCCGGTTAGCATGTTATTTTTTAGGCCGAAGTCATAGGGCGGTGTAAACTATCTGATGCCTGAGTCTCTCTACCCACAATTAGGTCCGTCTCTGGAAATGAAGGCATTTGATCTCTTGTGCTTGTGTTTTTTGTGCGTTTTTTCAGGAACTCCTATTGCCAGCAAACTCGCTTTGGTGCATCTTGACTGGGTCTGGCTTTTCAGCCTATGGTTGAGAGCTCTTTGGTCCTTCAGAGGCAACAGTCCCTTCCCTTAGTATTAGTTTATATTATGTGCTCATGACGGATTGATTTCACCCAATGTCCTTTTTCCAAGAGCTTATTCATCTCATCTTCAAGAAAGCATTCCGGCCGGGTACAGCAATCAAAGCGGTAAGCCAGTGTCCGTCGGCTGTGGATAAAAAGACGCTTCACTAATGCGGACTTGGGTCCTTCACAGGCATTTCTAGGCCACTCTGCTCACAATTAATCTTTTTTATCTTGGTTTTTATCATCAAATTTTTTGGCAGGTTGGGTCTTGGACTTAGGTCTAGTTTTGATGCTCTGCCAACCTTCAGACGCTTAAGTTTCTAAAGCTCATCACGGCAGTTTAAATATAGAACTCTCGAGACTACTGACGCCAGAGAAGATAGAATATTTGATGTGCAGGTAGTGTGCCGACTTATTTGCAAATTGGAAGCGCGAAAACAACTTTGCAGACACTCCCAATAGTATAATTGCCAAAAAAAATCGGCATGCAACCAACAATTGTGACGCCCAGCCCAGGTGCGTCAAGTGTGATGGACTTCACCACCACTCGCAATGCACCAAGCAAAAAAAACCTCGCCAGTTCTGGAGGTTGCCCTAAGCATAGAAAAAATAATTAAAATAATTTGCTCCGGTCGCTAAGGAGCTGACATCAGCTACTACCCCTGAGCAAAAGCCTAATATGAAACTACACGTGAAGATGAATTGTGACAAATCTCCATTACCTGGTCATTGTTTCGAGTGAAAATTTCGACAACAGAGAAAAGCAAAGCCTCTGCTGATTACTGTCAAGTGTTTCAATTTTTAATTGATTGGCACTCAAATTGGCACAAATCTATTTGATCCAAGCGATTATTAACGCTAATGTCTCCTTTTCGCTTGGAAGAATGTCCGGATCTTTCGGGGTGAAATGTGTGGAGGTATGCTACTAATGCATGCTGTAACTTTTCACATGAAAATATTAGTACCGGTCATCCGAAATTTCCAGCTAAATTTTGCCAAAAGAAATTTCGCGTGAAATTTTGTATAGAAATTTCACTCGAAATTGATGTTATTACTAGGTTTAAGCCAAAAAAATTTCTTAGCTACAGGTTTAATCAGGTTTTAAATGCAGAATACATGAATCATCTTTTCTCCAACATGCAAGAGCAATTGCAAGTTATTATGAAAATGTGATGGCGAAAGTTGTGCAAAGAATGTTTTCTGCATTCCCAGCGACCAAAACTCTCAACAAAAAGCTTTCACAATGAATTTTCCCTAGCCATGTTTGTATCCCTATGTGGAATGTGAGTTCTATGAGTAACAGAACAGAAACTTTGACTGCTAAGTTGACATAGTTGTCGTTGAGGAAACGTTCCTGAAACCCGCTGACCATCTTATATTGCCAAATTTTACCTTAGATAAGATCGACAGAATATCTGGCGGAGGTTGTAGCATCGCCATCATCATGATAAGCCTCCATATTAGCCTCCGTCATAGTCCCATCCCCAAGCTTCTTCAAATAGAGGCAACCTTAATGAAAATAGACAGTCTTTTAATTTTATGGCTATTCCTGTATACAAACACCTGAGGCTCATTTGAATTCAGTTAAAATTTATCTGAAATTTGCAGCGAGCCTACTCATTTCGGTATAATCAGCAAACACACCCTAGTCTCCCATTAAATCTTCAATAAAGTGTGCGGGCCACAGTACTGGATGAATTCGCATCCGATCATAAGCCAGTGCTCTTGTAGATAGAAGACGGCTAAATAGACGACCCTTTGAGATACAAGAGGAAAGCTAAATGGCACGTTTAATAGAGAGTTTTTAATAGAGCGATAAAGGCCCAATCAACAAAAATAGCCCAAGTTAAAGAAGTATTCACCGCCGAAACCACGTTCGAGGGTTATAGCCCATACGAATTCCCTTGGGTCATTAAAGAGCTTATTCGAAAAATAAACAAAGTTCGAAGAACAGGTAGCCCTAGCTCAAAAAAAGAACCGGTTGAAAAATAACATCAGCTGCCCGATCTCATAGTTTAGCAACGAACAGTGGGAAAGACCGCAGACAATATTTTTTTGGAGATTGGCAAAATATTTCAGACAGAAGAATAAACTTACTATGGCAGCAATTCAATGTCCCAATGGCTCAATTATGACAACTTGGGAATTTGCAATTCAAAGAAAATCCAGCAATGACAGAGGATGACGACCAGAATGAAGAGACTGAAGAAAAATCTACCTAACTCTTGGCTACAAAGGGTCAACGAGATCGCCCCATGGAAATAGAAGAAATCAAACAACTAATAGGAGGACTCCATGAGGACTTAATACGATAATGAAAACCAGCCTCAGACACTTAACAGACACATTAATTAAATATAACTAACGTGAGCTTCCGTACAAAAAGTTTCTAAAATCTCTGACAAAAGCGGCCATTATTGTGGTCCTGAACCCACACAAGGATCTCGCGCTTCCTCAAAATTGAAGACCAGTTAGCCTCCTGTCCTGTTTTGAAAACTGCGACTCGAAGAAGTACTTCCCAACAACCTCATCATCCCAGAAGCAAAAAAGAAAAAACCAAATAGCAGTGTTGTCAACACTGAGGAATTTCACCACTTGTACTAGGAGATGATACCGTAAAATTTTCATATTATAAACATCAGATAATGAAAATATGTAACAAGTGTGTCACTATCCTTAATTTTGAAACTCTCGAAAATGGGCTACTGACGTTCAATGAGGGCAGTAGATGAAGTCGTAGCTTCCGTACAGTAAAAATGATCTAACTACCACTGCGTGAAGTCGAGACGACGCTGCTGTAGCGGCATACTATTTATAGCCTCTTACTCTTTTGCAGGAGCAAAGTTCGATGTTTTTCTGACTTTCCGTGATTTTTTTTACACAAAATGACTCAGTTTTAATACCACAGCATTTAACATTACAGATTTAATACGGCTTTGCAAATTCAAGAAATTGAAATTAACAAATCAGTTTCTATGGACACTGACATTCCGTTCATGATCTTATCCTGAAAAGCACATCATACGTTTTGTCAGTTGCATCGTCCAACAAAGTCTAATCTCAGAGTAATAGCCAAGACTCTAAAGTGTTATATCATCGCAAATAACTAATCAACGAAGTTTTCCAGCTTCCAAAGGACAATCAACTAGGTGTCTCTGTTTCTACTCAGCTCTGAAATTTTCCAGTTTTCTTTTAGCCATAACATCCCCATTGTTTTTATTAGTTTATTAAAATAAATAAAATAAAATAAAATAAATAAATTATTTTTATTGCCTTATTTTTCATACGAGCTTCATTTTTAGTTTCGGTCCTGAAGCTGATATTTTTATTTTAATAGTTACATGCTTGTAAGGGGACCCGGTAGCTCTGCTCGCTAAGGCGTCAGGCCGAAAAGCGGCGTGCTACGGGGCCTGCGGGTTCGAATCCCGCCAGTGCCATGGCTGTAAGGGTGAATGTGTGTCATTGTCTATGAGGGTGGCAAATGGGCCCAAACTGGTGGCCTAATGCTGGCCGCGTTCCCGGCAGCACTCTTCACTTACCTAACCTACATGCTAGTAGCATAAGTTCTTCCACTTATCTTCAGTGAGATTCCGAAATGAAATATTTTGAGATTTTAGCTTTTAGCTTATTTTCTAACTTTGAAACTTGGCACCTTTTTGAAATGAGCCTTGGGTAAATGAAAATTATATCGAAGTAATTCCACGACAATCCTTGTTGGGTGTAGGGGTTAAAGTTCATTCAAAAATTTAGAATCAATATGAATACGAGTGTAGAGTGGTTAGTTCCACAATCAGGAATCTTATTCAGAGCTAGGTGAACTCAAAGCTCGGTCCGCGACCTGGATTCAAACCAGGGACCTCACACACTAAAAACCAGTGCTCTGTTTATTACATTGCACGAGCTCTCAATTATATATAATCAGGTAAAAATATGCGTGTCGTATTGATTGATCTAACCGATTACCAAAATGCTCAGCCATTTGACCCAAAATTGATATTCGGTTATGTTCTTCTTTTTGATTTTTCAGGTTGATTTCGGAGAAGTTTTCATTCCGCCTGGCCTAGATGTCCCGAAACCGAGAGTTCTACCGGAATTCAAAAGACTGGCACATGGATTACGATCGAGCAACATAAGTGTATTAGATGCAAAAACCTTTTACATACCAAATCTCCACTATGACGGAGCTGGACCAGATGCATACTTTTGGGTTGGAAACGGATCAGAACCGAATGTTTTAGGAGTCAAGGTGAGTTTACTATAATGCTTAAAAATAGAATAGAAAATGAATTAGGAAGAAAAGAAAATGATTTTTTTCCATAGAGTCAATAAGAACATTTTTAGAACATATACTTTTTACTTTTACTTTTATAAAATCATAAAGTTGCATAACAATCATTGCATCATGATACTTTATAGCTGATATACTGTAATTAAGTTTATCTATTGTAAACGTTGAATTTTATGAAATACGAATAAAGCTACACTATTGGAAAAGCATCGCATCTCACGCATGTGTGAAAATACAATATTCCAAAGATTGTAATCACCCTGAGTCTTTAATGAACTGCGTGATCCTCTTCAGGTTTAAGCTACTTCGATTAGGCTTGCTATGAAGTTTGAGCCAATGGATGTCTTTTTTTTACGTAAAGGCCGTGTTAAAAAAGTGAAGAGCTGTCTCCTCTTCTTCCTCGTGTCTACTGCTCCGGCTGAAGTTGTAATAAGGGGCTCCCATCTGCCCCCAACTACATGGCTACCCAACATACAATGCTCGATTAAAACAACCACCGCTTTGCGGAGGGACCCACTTCATAGTTCGAAATCAATTTTGCTTTACATCATCTCTATTTTATTAAATTATACCTTTTTCACTTTGAAAATCATCTTTTGAAAGTAGCTTAGTAAAAAAATTGATCATTTTTTGTATGTACTATAACAAATTTTTGTACAAAACAAATTTATAAATAGCGATATCATCTGAATACGCTATCACTTGACATCCAGCTTGTTCAAGCTTCCTCAAATCTCAAAGCAAGGGAGACGTAGTCCCACGCTTGAGAGTGCCCGCATCTAGCACTCGCTTGATAAGTAAGTTGCTCCGTCACGAGTATAATACGCAGATTTTGAGTATCTAATTTATAAATTCTACTAATTCCGGATTGATATCTAGGTTTCGAAGAGCATTCATAGTCTCCTGAGTATGCACATTGTTGAACGCACTCTCGATGTCAATAAATACAGATAGCGTGTATACCTTGCCAGCTAGAGATGCACTAGATCTTTAATGTTCCACAACCCTCTCTAAAGTCTTCAGTATAAAGGAGCTTAGACAAATTGGCTTATAGTTCTTTGGTTGAGCGTGCGATGCTTTTCCCACTTTAAAGTTGGTACTGTGTTAATCGTGAAGCTAAATTTTGACAAGTTTTGACAATCTGGTCATTTTTTTGAGCGAAAGTTTTGACAATGTAGAAAAGCGGGGACACTGTCATTTCTGACGGATAAAATGTCAAGAATTTCAATTTTTGATCGATTTTGCTACTGAAAAGACATGTGCCAGCTGATAGAAATGTGTGGAAGCCTCTCAGGTGGAAGCCTTGAGCAGGCATTAGGTCTGTTCGCGTACTACGATTAATTGCAATTAATTGCAATGAAGCCGTTTTTGTACTCCGTTTTACTGAATACTGAAAATTTCCCCTCTTTCAGTAAATTTCAGTAGGGTCTGAGCTACTGAAAAATACTGAAAACTGTCAAAAGGTTTTTGGAGTAATGTTACTATGAAGGACGAATATTTTTATGGCGATAGTTTACCGCCGCTTAGGATGACTTTATAATCACAATAGTTCTCCCAAAAACCAACAACTGACTTTTTTGTTTGTCGATTTTCAGGAAATGCAATGAAAGCGTTTTCGTACTTTTCTTGAATTTCCCCCACCACATGATTCAGGAAAATTCAGTAAAATTCAGTGACTGAAAGTACGCGAACAGACCTATTGCATACGCTCATGAGCCAAGGCATAGCGCCCTCTCACGTTCACTGAAAATCAACTGAGATGATACAATCCGGGCCTGGTAATATGAATATGTCAAAAAAATGATCGGGCCATCTTATGTATGCGTTAGAAATGATAAGAATTGAACTTGCATCTCTGTGTGATTCTAGCGGCAAAGCTAGAGATATTTCCTCACTACCACGAAAGTGAGTGTCCACGGGGACACTAAACATCTCACAGCTGCTTTGAGTCCAGCTTCCATCGGACCTTTATAAGCAACTCAGAGCAACAGGATTTATGCTTGGAAAAATCCGAACATGACTGGCTTTACTTTCACCAGTTGCGCAAAAATATTTCTATGAAACTCATTTCGTCTTAAGCACGGCATTTTCGCAAAACGTTACTTTAACTTTCTAGTTTGACTAATTGTTGACCTGTTTTGCAGGATTAAACTGCTTCCTTCATTCATTTCAAAGAGTTGCAATCTCACTACTCCACCACTAGGGCTTCAATTCCCCTAAGGATCTAGTTGAGTTACTGGACTCCGCAGCGGTATTGTTGAAAATAGCGGTTAGGGAATTCATTGCCTTGTTCAGAGTTTCTTGATTGATGACCGCCGGAACGTGGTCCAGATCAGTGTAGAAGTGTTCGAAATTTCTTCTACTCATGTCTTCAATGTAAAACTCCTCATCTCGTGACGAGGTGTACAGAGTGTGATCTACAATCTCACTTCTGCTGAATGTCCTAAAAGCAGCTTCATTGGCAAGATTACTAGACAGGCTGACCTTGTACAATGCGTCTGTTCGCTAGCGGAGCTAATTAATTTGAAGCTGATTAATAAGCTGATTAATTTTGACCTTGTTTGTGTGAGAACGAGTAAAACAGTGGTATGAAAGGAGATGTCGCTTTGGCTTTTCTTATTGTTTTGCCAGTTTTTACCCGAAACCTGTTCCTTTAGTTTTCTGGCAAGCCTTCATTGTAATCCATGTAGCACGAACCGATCCAGAATCGCGTCGGCTTCGCATCGACCACAATAGTAACATTGCTCTTGCCATTGACGTTTGAAAGGACAAACAGATTTAAAAACTTTTAGATGAGTATGCAGGCTCTTCGTTTATCAAAAGTTTCAGGAGACACTAAGGTTATATCCTTCAATGTGCAATCCACAGATTCGGTCCTTAACGACCCATGGTTCTTGGATTAGTACTATCTTCAAAGAGTATTGGACACAGATGAGAGAGAAGAACAATCAATGCTATTTTGGAATGATGAAGGAACTGTGAAGGATTTTCACATTTATCCATTACGGTGTTGTCCAGATCCTCGTTGGATCCGATGACCATCTTCTCCTCCTTATCCAAAGCGAGATCCAAGAGATCAAGAGCATTTACGTAATTCCCCGATGCAGATGTTCTTGAGCAAGACTCAAGTGTATCAGATGACCGTTTTCCCACAGCCTTGTCCTCCAATATTCCTCAATGTCTTGACTTTCCATACGAGCTGAATACTTCAACGTAGAGTGTTCTCGGTCACCTCAGTATGAATTCAAATCGAGCCCGAGACACGGGCTCTTAAGTGTGGAAGTGAAAATGTGAATCTTTGGAATTGAATATTTTTTTTTTTTATTTTTATTACTCTAGTCTTGGAAGGTCTCCCAACGAGCTCTCGGTCTTCCTCTTAGTCTCGCTCCGGCGACACGTCTTCGTTCATAGCTCGTTTCGGCATGCGATCGTCATCCATGCGTTGTACATGCCCTGCCCATTGTAGACGTCGGAGTTTGACGATTCTGGAGACTTCTAGCACATCGTCTAGTTCGTACAATTCATTGTTGTACCGGATGCGCCATCCATCTCGGTCGCGAACAGCCCCGAAAATCCGCCGTAGAACTTTCCGTTCGAAGGTGTCAATTATATTTTCGGATGCTTGGGTCAGGGTCCGTGTTTCACACCCATAGCACAGGACAGGTGCACTAATAGTTTCATATACGCGGAGCTTAGTCTTTCTGTGCACATACTTCGATTTCATGATGGGGAGGACCGAGAAGAACGTCTTGTTTTTTAGTTGTATCCGTCGCTTGATTTCGTCTGTTTCGTTGGCGTCATTTGATAGGTTGCTACCCAGGTAAACAAAGTTGTTCACGAATTTGATGCTAAGGTCCCCTACGTTGATAGTCGAGTGCGCTGGCGTCCTTGTTCTAGATTGCATCATAACTTTCATTTTGCCCTCGTTGATTCGTAGTCCAACTTCATTTGCTGCAGTGCCAAGTTTAAGCAGAAGTTCTTCTGCATCGGTCAGTTTTCGAGCCATGATGTTAATGTACTCCGCGTACGCTGCCAATTGCGTCACTTAAAGAGTAGCGTGCCGCTGGCGATTAGATTCATTGCCCGAATAGCGAACTCAAGTGCTAGGTTGAAGAGCGTCGGCACTATTCCATCGCCCTGCTTCAGGCCAACAAGAGTTTCGAAAGGATCTGTCAATCTGTTCTGGATCCGGATCTGCGAGACGGAGTTGGTCATCGTCATCTTTATGAGTCTTACTAATTTGGCCGGTATACCAAATTCCAGCATGATGTTATATAGTACGCCTCGGTCGATGCTGTCATATGTTTAAATTCGATAATGATTTGGTATACGTCGAAGTTGTATTCCCAGCACTTTTGTAAAATTAACTTGACCGTGAAGAGCTGGTCGATTGTGGAGCAACCAGATCTGAAACCGCATTGATACTCGCCAATGATTTCTTCCGCGAACGGTTTCATTCTAATCTCCTAGATTTTTGCCAGAATTTTGTAGGTCGTACAAACTAAGGATGGCTCTGTCATTTTCACGCCACAGTTTATCTCCCTCTTTATTTATGGGACAAATGATGCTTCTGCGCCAATCGTCTGGGATCATCTCAGTCTCCCATATTCACAACAGTAGTTGATGAAGCGCACTTAATAATCCGACCCCACCAGACTTCAGTAACTAAGCTGGTATCTCGTCAGCGCCCGGCGCTTTGTTCCTTTTCAGGGATCGCAAGGCGAGAGCAACTTCTTCTACTATCGGGGGTTGTGTGGATGGGAGCCGATCAGCGGTATCATCACGGAGCTCAGCTTGTGCTGCCAGGATGTTTGATGGCGGATTCAGAAGCTCTTCGAAGTAGGACGCCCAGCGTTTGTTAATACTTTCAGTGTCGCTGATAATACTTCCATCTTTATCTTTACAAAGGCTAGTCCTGGGTTGGCTGCTCGTCAAAGTATTTCCGTTTCTTATACCTAATTATTCTATTGGATATTCGCCGTAGCTCGTCATATTTTTCCTTTTTGGCTCTGGTTGCACGTTGGATCCACTGTCGGTAGGCCTCATTTTTTGTGTCAAGTGAGTTTCTGCATTCTTCGTCAAACCATTCATTTCGCGCTCTCGGACTTTGTATGCCACGACATTTTCTGCAACATCCTTGATTGTATTTTTGAGTTCTTCCCAGATCCCGTGGACATCTGCGTTGCTAGAGTCACGCAACATTAGTGAGATCCTTTCCTCAAGCGCGGTCGTATATGCCTGCGCCGTATCATCGTTCAGCAGATTCTCAATCGCGAAGATTGGACTGAGGAAATTCTGCACCGGTACGTTGTTTTCACCAGGGGATGATCGAAGTCACAGTTAGCTCCGCGATCGAACATGACTTGACGCCAAGCTCACTTTTTTAAAATGAGGTCCAGCCTTACTCTTATTGTGAAGATCACATCAAACAGTGCCCTTTTGTTAATGTAATTGAAATGCATTAATCTCTTTTAGATTCATCTCACTCCAAAAAGGGAGCTATTAAGCTTGTCCACAGATTTATTTAGCCATAAGTAGGCATAAATTACTTGATTTTTTGGGAAAACACCACAATTGTAACTAAATAAATAATATGCAAAACTTTAACTTCATTTAAATTGATCAAGCATTGTGAAACTTTATTGCACACTAATCACTTAATATCGTTTTTCAACTTTATTTGTTTTCAGGTACCAAATGAATTAGGATCACTTGAGCCACTTCGTGGCTACCAGGGCGAAGATATTGAAATTCAACTTCCTGGAAATCTAACCGTTTACGATATTCAATGGCTGGCTGTATGGTGTGTCGAATATCGTCATAATTTCGGACATGTAATAATTCCTAATGATTTAGATGTTCCACCGGCTTTAGGACAAACAAAGATCACGGTAATATGTCATTTTATAAAACTTTTCAAATTTTTGCCCTTTGCGTCAATTGGAAATTTATATTGCTTGTCTGTAACATACATTTAAGTAAACACTATCTTAATTTAGCCGTCTTTCTTGGGATAACGCTAATTGCGTATGTTTTATAATTTTTTATGAATGTAAGTTAACATAATGTAGAATCTTCAATGATTTATATCGGTTGAGAGTACTCTCGCTTTAAGCATTTCCATGTTATGGAAAATGTGTTTTGGTTCTTTCTGCCTACTGATATATTTATGTTTATTAATTTCTTACCCCACTTATGCCTATTTATATACAAAGGCAGATGGAAATTCGAGAATAATGTTCCTGTTCCGAAAAACAATGCACTAAATGTCCCCCGTAGAACAACTACTTGGTAGTTCCTACAAAGCCAAATGTCTCTCTTACTATACCGTATCCTTTATGTCTAATACTTAAAACCACCCTATAATGCAATTTTCGCGAAACCGATGTTTACCTCTCAAAACTTCTAAAAGCTGATCACCCTAAGACAATTGCTAAGATTGCTTATGAATTTATTAACATAGATTAGTTTCATAATTAGTTCATAAAAAAGTATACTCCTTTTTTATTCTATAATTTCCTTTCACTTTAATTATTTTCATAAGTTTTCCATGCAAACATATTTATGTGTTAATTTGTATTGCACCTGTCATTTCTACATTATTAATAATACTCATCTCTCGCATATTCTTTTTCTTCTTTAAAGCCGCCATGGTGGTATAATCCTGTAAGTATTTTACTACTCACAATTGTACTCGTGTATATGTATTGAATCGTATTAATTGCATTTCGTGTTTATTTTTCATGTTTTCCTGTCTTCTCTTCTGCGTGCAATAAGTAGAAATTTACTTTCCGTTGCGGTCTTTTAAGTGGAAAACTTATTTTCAATTTAGTTTATGTTTATTTGTCTAAATGTTATGGGATACATTAAGCTCCAGTATCCTTACCCTTTTCTCCTTTAATTAAACGAACATTAAAGGAAAATATCTCTCAACTTTGGGTTTCTATCATAGTACATAGCTCTTTGCACCTCAGCGATGAGAATAACTCATCATCTTATTTCGTGCAACAGCAACAAATGAAAATCATCTCGCAGTGCAAAGGGTTAACTATTTTGTCCGTCTTTGTGATATAACCCCCTAATAATACTTTCAACATTTTATCTTGTAGACAACAACAACACCACGTCCCAAATCAAATAATTGTCGAGAACTGCTTAGCGGTCGACTACAAGTCAAATGGGAGATTCAGGGCGAGTACCTATTCGTTGAACTCATTGGAAGGATCAAAGAAGATCAGTATATGGCATTCGGCTTGTCGGGAGCACAGGGACGACCGGCCATGATTGGAGCTGATGTGGTGGTTGCTTTCTATGATACCACAAAACGAATTTTCATGGCTGAAGACTACTACATTTCGCATCTGGCTCAGTGTGATGGAAAACAAGGAGTATGCCCGGATGAAAGGATTGGTGGAAGAAATGATATTATTGTGTGTAAGTATAATTACATTGATATTTTTTATCTGAGGTCATGCTGATTCTTTTTAACTCTTTTAGTGAGCGGTGATCGAAAGAATGGAGTGACGACAATAAAATATAAAAGACTTTTGCAAACGAATGAACCTATTAATGATCTTGCAATCCCAAACAATAGAGATGTATCAGTTATCGCATCAATCGGACCATTGAATTCCAGGAAAGAGGCTAATGCCCATTCGCATTCGGATGTGAATGCCGATGATATTAGGATAGAGTTCAACTCGAAGGTATTTTTCTGCTCATAACTTAACGTATATCACTTTTACAATCTTTTTAAAGATAAAAGATAGGGTCGTAATTCAATGCTTTAAATTATCAAAGTCAATTGGAATTCGAGAAAGGAACATATTCAACCCGTTTAGGCTTTTGTATTGCTGAAAATCTAGTCATTTATCATCCAACGGTCTGAATCTAGCCACGTATATTCTGTCTTTGCGAGTTCTTTTACGCATGATCATGTCGAAATATGCACTTTGTATTTCTCATGACCTCATGTAAATCAGGGTCTGGTTCCTTTATTAATCTGTAAAAATTACCTTATACCATTCCTCTTGCCACTGGCACTATCATGCTGCTTGATGTCTTTCTGTTAAACGTAGTCTTTATTTAGTCTTTGGAACGTTGCGCCTTGACTTAGGATCCACCTTACATGCTCCGCCCTCTGCTCTGTCATCGCATACAGTACGACAAAGGAAGAAATTGTATCATGTGTTGCGACTAGGCTAGAGTGCGTTCTTTCTCTCTTTAAATGCAAATAACTAACGAAAAATAGCCTCGATTATCAAACCATCACCTCATTCTGGATTACACTATCCCCTGGCTTTACAAATTCCGCCGGAATAATTTTTTGTGTCTTAGTTAAGAAGTTTATTCCGAGATTTCGTAGGATCACATGCTTTAACGCATCGCAGAACTTCCGCAATTAATAAATCGTGGTCTGAGAACTAAACCGAACTCGTTGAATATCTCCTCTACTCTTTCTTCCGACCATATAATCTGCTTAGCCGAATATTGGCTGATTGGATAGCGAGCTTTCCCTGTTCACACAGTTTTTCGTTGTGATCGTTCTCGAACTGCATTAGAAAAAAAGCGGTAGTGAGGTCGTGTTACTTACTGCTCATCAAGTTCTTTAAGAAACACTCTACAGGATTTTCTCCTCCTCTTTTCCTATTGAATGCATTGTGCCCTTACTTCTTCCAAAATCCCATTGTCTTTTGGATATATGTTCCTTGTAATTCTTCAATTGCAGTCTATGGTAAATTTTATTCAACTACTTCAACAATAGCTTCCCCTTTGCTTCGGGTTTCCACTTGGAATCATAACTTTAACACTTTTCTTCTCTAATCCCATCCAAAAACTTTTCTTTGATTATCTCATCTTGTCTTATATTGTGTTCTATCTGTCTCACTTCAACTCTGTTTCCAATATAAACACAATAAAATACTAGACTTCATCCTATCTCATTTTTCCTCTCACAATATAACTGTTTACACGGCTTCTATTCTCTATGTCCAAGCTTCCTTGTATTATCCTCCTCTTTAATTCCTCAATTCTCAATTTTCGTTAATTTCCAGACCAGTAGAGCGCCATATCGAGCCGTACGCTTTAACTATCCTAAAGCAGACTTGAAAACAACTCGGTGAACTGGTACTCCTTTTCCTGCGGCCTCGATTTTGATTCACTTGTCCTCGTATTTCACAACTTCCTTCCCAACCTAATCCCCCGCTCCACTTCTTATAGTCGTTCTCGCAAACCCAAACACGCTCCTTGGTTTGGACGTGATGTGGCGTTCGCCCTCGGGGCAAATAAAAGATATAGCTCGCGCTAGATTTAAGATTACAGACACCCATCATGACTTTCTTGAATTCTCGAGGGTTTGTTCTGGTATCAAAATTGTAATTAAATAAACCTATGCGAGATTGCTTTGCAAGTGTCGAGTCTTCTATCTGATCTAGTCTACAAAAAAACTCTTCCAATCTCATGGCCGTTTCCTGAAATATTACCATCTTTCCCCCATCTCATGTTCCTTAGTAATGCCACTGCTTCGAATCGACAGAATATGTGCGTCCTCTTTCTAAAATACTTTTCTTCTTTCTGCTTCCAACGTAATCCGACCTCACAATATGTAGTTTCCCATATTATTTCGTCTTCGCTCTATTTCATTCACAACAATCCTGTGGTCATTGAATCTTTACTCGAGTGTCTCCATGTTAAAGTCCGTTGTGGTTCTGATGGTATCTTGAACCCGTTGACCAAGTCAATAGATATAAAGTGTCAGTTCTGGCGCAGGACAATGAGGAGGAGGAGGAGGACGATGACATCACTAATAAGGGTGTATTCCCCAAAAGCAGGATTACGGAGTCAGCGAGCAAGATGACGTCACTGATAAGAGGAGTGTTTCCCAAGGTCACTGATAAGGAGGTATTTTCCGCGCATGACGTAAACGACCATCTTTGAACTGATAAAAGTAGATATCCCACCTCTATTGTATAGCCTTCACTAAATTGATTGCTTCTGATTTAGATCATTAGGAACAAGAGGATCTATACACTTATTTTTCGAAAACTTTTGATTGTGTTGACTACAGAATTCTACTTGTAAAGCTTGGACGTTAAGACGTGTTTTGCTTTGTTTTGTCTTGATTTTCATGGTCTTACTTTTGCTTTTAGTAGGCATTCCACCATCGCTTTCCCTTTCTTTCCGCGTTCATGAGTCCCACAGGGCTCAGTTTTTTATTCATTATTACTTCTAATTTTTATCAATCATCTTCCTTTCATTATTCGTTCTCCCTCTCTTTTGTTTGTTGATGACTTGAAGGTGTTCAAAGTAATTGAATCCTATACGAATGAGTGCTCTGATAACTCCCTTTTTTTCCCTAGTGTAGATGGCAAAAAAAAATCTGCATACCAGATCCCCGGGTGACCTATCACCACGGGGTATGTGAGGTTTGACTCACTAAAAAAAAAGGACCATCTACAAGCCCACGAAGTTCCGAGTCGGGACCCGCCTAAGCACTGCTTCGACCCGGTCGTGCTGACTCACCCATCGGTAACCAAGGACTTCAGAAACTACCACAGTTCATGAGTCGGTAAGGCAACCCTCCTCCCGCTTTCTGCGCAGCACTTTCTCAACATATGTTGAGACTGCGCGCCAGTTCTCCTCGTTTCGCAGCATTGCTTCCACGATCGTTTCAGGCGTTGCCAGGCCAATCGTGGACTCAATGGTGCGCCTCAAACTTACGAAGCGACTGCACATAAAGAATGTGTGCTGAGCATCATCGAGCTCAGTCACACGATACCGGCAGTACCTTACCCATTCTCTTCAGGTATTTCCTGAAGTAACCGTGCCCTGTCAAGAATTGACAAAGGTAAAAGTTTACCTCTCCGTGGCTCCGGTTAAGCCAAGGCTCAATTAGACCAATCAGCTTAGCCGTCCAGCGTCCTTTAGTACTTTCACTCCAACGTTGTTGCCAAAGTTGGAGGGTAAGCATACGCGCGTGCGTCAGAGCCTCAGTTCTGCCCAGCTCTGAGCGAAAGAGGTACCCTTCTTTGCGTTCTCGTGCTAGTAGGTCGATCGGGATTACTCCCGATACCACTATCACAGCCTCTTCTGAGACCGTGCGGTAGCTACAAGCGATACGCAGGGCACTCCTGCGCTGGACACCGGCAATGCGCTTCCGAAACTTCTCAGTTCGTAGCGCATCTCCCCAGATTTCGGCTCCATATAGCAAGATGGAATTGGTCGTTACCATCAGTAGCCTCCGTCGCGTCTCACTGGGTCCACCGACGTTGGCCATGAGCCTACTTAGCGAAGTGACGACTACAAGAGCCCTGCGGATATGATCCCAATACGTCAGCTTGGTGTCCAGGGTCACTCCCAGATACTTGACCGACTTGCTGGTCTGGACCTCAACGGAGCCAACTGTCATGGGTATGACAGTTGGTATCCTCCGCTTCGTTAGCATGACAATCTCTGTTTAACTCCCTTACTCCCTTACTTTGAATATATATGAATGTTATAAAATGTCTTATACATATAAAATGACTCCCTTAACCTATGCAATTCTCTCTATGGATCTTCTTTTGCGGCTGCTAACAATTTTAAAAACGTTGACTTGTTTTTTTTTAATCAAAAAGCCTCTCGTTTTGTCCTTAGATGTTCCACACCCTATGCTAGTGTATCTACCTCTTTTCATTTGTTTTTTTCATTTGTTCGTAGCATCCAAGAATATTGTTATCAAGTCAGAGTCTTTTCAAGTCATTCTTGTCCTACGTTCTCTCAATTTTAATCAAAAATTACATGTTTAATTCTCAAAGTTTCTTATCATGGTTGATTATTGAGATTCGGAGGTGCATATACAGGAGGAGATAAAAAGCTGCGTATACAAGAGGAGATGAAACTCACCTGTGACAGTCATCTAAGCAAAATGCAAAGGAATGTCACTAAGGCACTGCGGGCAACAAAACAAATGATTGGACGCAATTGGGAACTATCTCCAAGGTGGATACTCTGGGCACGCAAACAAAAGGTGAGAACTATCATTCTATATGGATTAGCAGTATGGTGGAAGAAAGCCAAGCAGAAAATTGCTATAACAAGTTTCAAAGGATACCCTGGCTGCTGGTTACAGGAACAATGAGCTCCACCACAACGGGAGGGATGGAGACCCTTTTGAACTTAAAAGAGTTCACCTCAAAATCCAAAAGAAAGCTGCAAAAGCTTACAACAAGCTTGCAGGTAGAAACCAGGAGATCTAAAAGACCATCTCAGTGTCCTGGAGGATATGAGGTCCATAATGGAATTGCTCAACTTCAGCAATCAAATAAAGACTAGGGTCACCTTCGAGAATTGCTCAACTTCAGCGATCAAATAAAGACTAGGGTCACCTTCGAGAAAAGGTTCAGGGTCACAATGCCATCAAGAAACTCTTAAGCGAATAGTTCGCCCTCCTCGCAGAAAGGGACGCAAAGGTGGTATACGAACGGCTCGAAGATGCATTGTCGAGTGGAAGGCGGGATCGTAGGACCCACGTCCGAAATGCGCTTCCCCTTCCCTAAAGAAGCTGCTATCTATTAAGCGGAATTATCTTCTATACTTAAGGCCAGGCATATAATATAGATAAGGAACACTAAACGGATCAACAATAAGATCCTATCGGATAGCCAAGCGGTTCTCATGGTTATCAATCACAATCAAATAAACTAAGCTTTATTCTTAGAGGAGAGAGAGGCCCTAAATGAAATGGGGGCACAGAACAGCCTCGAACTTATACAGATCCCTGGCCATGAGGACCAACCAAGAAAGCCAAAGAAGTGCCTAAGTTGCCCTACATTGGTCCTACTTTGTGTTGGGGCTGATGCAGACAGGGAGATCAAGACATGGACTAATGGAAAGATCGAAAGCTATCGGCTTTCTTGACTAGAAATCTAGAGGGTCTGATACAATCAAAAGACTATTTAAGCTTCGATACAAAAAGAGCAATAGAAGCAGTAGCATAAGGGCCCTATGTGGAGCTTAAATAGGCTATATGCAAAGCTTTAATAGGCTATCTTCCTTGCAAAAAGTTCTCCCACATAATAGACAAGGAACGAGACGACTGCTGCAGACACTGCAGCTTTGCTTTGCTCTTCAGTCCATCTGGAACATTAGAAAAGTTCCATCTAGGGGATATATTCAAGCTTTTAAGGAATCTGGATAAACTTTAGGGCATAACGCTGATGCGGCACAATAGATCCAAGACGTCGCAGTGCTAGGGGTCATCCGGACCCGCTCCATGCATTAATTCATTCATTGATTCAAATATCATATTAACGAGAGTACATTTGTCCTATAGTTTTAACTGCAGTTTTAACTGCTTAGCTTCATAATCAATCTTTGCTTCTCTCATGTTAGAGGAAAACTTATTTCGAATTATAGTAATACGCCAATTTCGTTATATTTAAATAGAAACTGTTTATTTTATATCATATTCTAATTTGAAAAAACACTTTTTTAAGAATGACCATTCCTGCGCCTCATCTCTATACGACGCAAAGGATAAAGACGATCCAGAGCCATGGCCAACAAGAATCTTAGCCGGAACAACTCAAATCTCAGCACGTATTGGCCCCACTGGCGGAAAACGTGGCTACACCCCTCTAACTGGACATCCATCATGGGGTATTGCATGGTACTTAAATGACCTTTTGATACCAGAGTTGTACGTTGAAAGAGGTGAAACGTACACGTTCGCTGTTGAAGGAGGCAATGATCCAGCGCAGCCAGCTAGGTAAGTCGTTGATTAGAAAAATCTCTTATTTAACTTCTCATATAAAAGTTTGCAGAATATTAAATTGAAATTTAATTTCATTTAAAAGTACCAAAACTGAATAGAGTTTATATTTCAGATATCATCCATTCTATATAACTGACTCGCCTGAAGGAGGATTCGGACAAAAATCAGCAGAAGCCCAGAGACAACAGACAGTTTATGCTGGAGTTGACTACGACTCAAGTGGATATCCTTTCCCAACCGCAGGTGCAATCCTTTAATCCCATTTTACTATAATAAGATTCTCTAATATATATATTTTTTTCATTTCAGCTGGAAGATATTGTGAGTGGGTACACAAGGGTATCGATAAATCAGGCGTTTCTGAAACATTTGAGGATTATATGAAAACAGTTGAGCTTGACTGTGAAGTTGGAGAGCCAGCCATTTTGAATTGGACTGTTCCGGATAATGCACCAAACTTATTGTATTATCAGGTTAGTGCAAGCAATGTTGTGTGAAGCAGAAGAATAACATGTTCACGGATTTTATTATTATTATCTATTTCAGTGCTACACACATAATAATTTAGGATGGAAAATCAATGTTGTTGATCGTGGTCAATCATTCCCCTTCAACAGTACAAGTACGGCAACATCACCATTACAAACGGCACCCAAATCATTGCGTCTCATCACATTTTCAACACTCTTCACAATGATTGTGCTAAAAGCGATAATATTCAACCAAAAGATTGCCTGATAGTTGTAAATGAGTAAACTATTAGATATGTAAACAATAAATGAAATTGTAGATTTTTCTTACCACACTTTTCCTATACTATACTTAACTATTGTTATAAAACATTTAAAACTCATCTTTTCCATCACAGTAAATGTAAAGTACGTTTGAATTGAAGTTCAATTAGCTAATTATTAATGAAAAATAATTTTATACGAAATCGAACAAGATGTTTATCAATCGTATCTTCAAACAGTGTTGAAACGAGTCTTGAACTCAACCAACCTTATAAGAAAAGAGCGCTAGATAATTATCTCAGTTGATAATTAAATGTTCGATTAATGTTCATGCATATCTGCTATTGACTGTGAAGTAAAATATGCTTCACATATCCAGATATCGACGAAAAAAACACATCAAATTAAATTGCAACCAGGCTATATCGCATCAAAACATATCGTTGTGAGAGTGTTGGAACTGAGTATGTGGTGGTCTGTTAATGAATGAATAAAAAAAAATGATTTGCGAACGTTGTGGGACCGATAATCTAGTTGATAAGCTATTGAAAACGAGTAGTGAAAGAAAATTGAATGCAATTAGATTGGAAAGATAGAGAAAACAAAAATGTAGAAGCTAATCAAACTAGTAAAACGAAATTTACTGTTTCTAATGCAATGAAATCATTATTAAAAATCGGTAAATAAACGAATAATGGGACAATAAAACAATTACATGCTTACTGAAAGCGAATAAAAAGTAAATTTTCCAAGTTTTTAATTACTTGGTACCTGTATAAAATAGTTCTTAAAATAAATCTAACGTATTTCTAGGAATAACACAAGATTAAAATAGGACAATAAAAGATATGATTAAATGAAATTGTATGACAATAAAAATATATACAATACCAAAAAATACATTTTATCAAACAACATATTTACTGTTAGAGAACGAAAAAAACCATTTCCATTTCAAAACATCATTTTGATTAAATTGATGATTATATTAATAATCATAAATTGTTCGTTAAAATAAGAATGCTAAGTGAGAGCTTCACGAAAAAGATTGAAATTAATATTTATGACAATAAAACGAAACAATAAAATACCTAATACTATGTAAGATTAAATGATTGAGAATCATTTATTTGTAAAATTTTTAGACTAAGACAAAAAATCTACGAAATATTTCTGAAAATTTCATTTACATTGCAAAACTAACAGATTTTTTAACAAAATATCTACTCGCTGTATAAAATACTAACCGAGACGTCAGAAACTGTTAATTTTTTAAATGAATATTTTTTATGGTAGTTGTTTTTAGAGTAAATGGTTATGGGGTTACCAATTAATTTCCAATAATTTGTTTTTTTGTACTATTTTTAAATATTTTTTTATGATTCAAATTTTGTTGTTTTTAAATAAATTTTAGTTGAAAATATTAAGTCATATTTATTAACTATGCACAGGATTGTGAGAGTGATTGTTATTTTTTTGAAAGATTCATCACCAAATGGGATATCAATATGCTGCCTAATACTGGATCTATTATATAAGTCATTACATAATGGTCTATGAATTTCAAAAAAAAAAGATTTTCATATACGAAATCAAAATTATTAGAAGAGTTTTGTTATGAAATGTATATTAGAAACACAAACAAATTCATGATAACTAATCAACATATTTGCAAAGATAATATGACAATGTTGGATTTGGTATTACGAAATAGACTGATCCTAACTATCTACCAATTTCAATCATTTGACACTTTTCATGAATTTCATTGTTGCAGAGTCATATATTTTATTGACAAAAATTGAAAAATAACTAAAACAAAATAAGAAAATTCAGTGCATCTGTTACATTTCTTTATAAATCATAATGTTTGAACGTATAAAGTCAGACGTTCGTTTCGAACACAACATAGACGTTCGTCTTTTTTTTCCTTTAAAAAATTTATTTAAAACATTAACTATCATATTTCAAAACCCACAGCACGATTGGTCAATACTCTCATATGCTTTAGCATGCAACTTCAGAGAGTTGTCTACAACAGAATTTATTCTCTATTTGAGCCTTTCCTTGCCAACGAGCAACATGGATTTGTCAAAGATAAATCTACTGTTACCAAATTGTTATCTTTCAGCAACACTGTTGCTTCTGCCATCGATCAGCAAAGACAGGTGGATGTTCTTTACATTGATTTCTCTAAGGCATTCAAATCTGTCGGCCCCGTGCTTCTTCTCTTGAAATTAGACAAGTATGGTTTCTATGGTCCGCTGCTCTCCTGGTTTTCTTCTTACATGTATGAACGTGCTTGTGCTGTAACTGTGAACTTCTGCTTCTTTGCTCTCTTCTATCCCACCTCTGGTGTTCCGCAAGGATCGATACTTGGCCCTTTGTTGTTCTTAATCTTCATTAATGATCTTCCGGGTCTCCTGAACTCCTTCTCCATCGATACAATTGAAGACTGCTTTCTGCTACAGAATGATCTGCACACTCTGGGCAACTGGTGTAGTGCAAATTATCTTACTTTGAATGCCCTAAAATGTCGTCAAATGTCATTCACGCGTAAAACTAACCCTTTAGTATTTTCTTATTGCGTTTCTGGTACCTCTCTCGATGCTGTATTCTGTTTTAGAGACCTGGGAGTTATTTTCGACACTAAACTCTTATTTGACCAACACATATTGCATATAACTGCCAAAGCGTCCAGGCTCTCGGATTTTATACTTAGATCTTCTAAGCATTTTACTGATATCTCCACCTGTGTCCACCTGTTTTGCTCTTTTGTCCGCAGTATCCTTGAATATTGTTGTCAAATATGGTGCCCACATTTTCAGTACTTAATTGATGCGGTTGAATATTCAATTTATATACATATTTCATATTCAATGCGGTTGACTTCAAATTCAATTTGACTTACTGTGGGTATAATGCGAGACTTATCATGCTGCAAATTCCATCCCTGAAATCTCGTAGGCTGTTCTTCGATGAATGTCTTCTGTTTAAGCTACACCATCGACTTGTCCCATCTGACTTCTGCAATCTGGTTTCGGTCCGTGTATTGGATCGGTCATGCAGATCAACCTTAACGATTAATGTTCCGTTTGCACGGGCTGATACGTATTTCTATTCACCGGTGTTACGTTTACCTAGGCAGCATTACGAACTCAGACTTGGTTTCATGCCACCGATATTGTTGCTTTTCAAAATCATCTTAAAAGATAAAGTAATTATTTATTCTGTTTAATGCATGTTCATCTTAGCTAATTGCTTATTTAAATTTTGGATTGAATTATGATACTCTTGTTTGTTTTATATATATTTTTGTTTATATTTATCATTGTCTATTGCGTAATTGGACTCGATCTATTGTTGTAGACATTAAATAAAATAAATAAATAAATTAAGTCCACGAAAATCGGGTAGACGTCAATATTATACTCCTAACATTTCTCCAGCACTTGTTTGACTATGACTAGTTGATAGACCTAATACCTCCTTGGTACTCCTCAATGACAATGAAAGTTTAATTTTATTTTCTAATATTTTCGGCAATATTTTATAGAACGTACAAAGTAGCGATATGCTTCTGTAATTTTCCCCACGTAGTTTATTTCGTTTTTTGTGGAGAGGGTTTGCACCACTTCTGATGTATTCGCTCTTGATCCCAGATGTGCTGGATCACTTTGTGGATGGCTTTCATGTTACAGTTTTTTCGGCATCGGAGAAACTATCGGGACATCATCAGAGACGTCTGTCGGCTCTGATATTATTAAGCTACGAGTATGTGCTGGATTAAGGAGTTCTTTAAAATACCGTGTACACTTCTCCTTAATCTGGCTATTTTCGGCGATGATATTGCAAATTTCGCGTTTAAAGAGTGTAGTCTTGGGGTGATGTGCTCATTTCAAAATTTTCACTCGGTAAGTGTTTGTCAATGTTTTCCAAATGCTCGTCATAGTATTTGCGTAACTTGCATTTAATGGTCCTATTTCTCATCAGAGGATCTCATGTTGCTCTCTCTTCGTCCTGGTGATTCTTTCGAGGAACTGTCTGTATGCCTGATTTTTCTTTTATAGCTTATCCAAATAGATAATGCGTTTCGTTTTCGTATCTCACCTCAACTGAATTGAAACCTGGCCTGAAATCAATGTGAATTCCTCGGTTGTAGTTCTCAAGCTTCATTTGCGTCAAACTGGAACCTTCCCGTAATTAGGTGGCTTCAATTGTAGGCATTCTCTCGGATCTTCATATTTCACTAGACATTTCAGTGAAGTTCGAAGTATTTTCAGTCGATTTGCCAGTAATCGTTTGTTGTTTACGGGCGTTTCTGTTGCTTTTAGCACTTGATGTTGCTTGCGGATGCTCCACTTTCTGCAATCTACCTTGTTGGGGTTGCCAGTTTATGGTCACATCTAACTTTGAAAGTCACAGGTATAGATGAGATATCGCTCCATAATTCTCATACTACAACGTATTCTTATTGTACGCGTCCATCTCGGGGTAGTATCCGAGCTATAGACAAAAGCTCTAGTGGTCTTTATTCTGAAACCTGGCACGTTGAATCATCATAATGTGAGGGATTTTAGACCAATCAGCGTAACATCTCTTTTGCTAATAGCACTAGAAAATTTTGTGAATTTGCACATCAATGATTCGATAGATGTCGCGGAGCTCTGCGTGGCTAAACTAGACTACGTGCCTTCCATATAGCCATTAGACAATTTTCCCGATAGATGTTCGGCTCATTTGTTTGTGTTTTTTGACTGTGCGTTTGTTTTTGGGGGTGTTTTTTTTGACTGTGTTCATTATCGTATCATTATCGTGATATATTTTCGTCTAGTTTCTCTATGTTGAGTATCCTAAATGAAGTTTTTGTCTGTACTACTATCAGAAGACGAGAATGGATCAAAAGTTGAAGAATAACTAACAAAAACGTACACACTGAAAATAAACAAACAAACAAAAAGCACAGAATCGATAAGTACAGAATCGATAAGACATGCGCAATACTTTTTCAGTGCCGATCTGCATACTGCAATACTTAAGTTTTAAACCTCGGGCGGCTAACTATATATTCACATGTTTATATGAGCCAATTTTGTTGCATGGGCCAATCGTATGATGGAATGCAGCAGAGAGCAAGATCAAGATCAAGGAACTAACGAGACTGTAAAGATTAGTTTTCATCAGTATCACGGGTGCATTGAGAACCACCTTAACGACCGGTTTGAAAATGATTCTGGGGCTTATACTGGTGCATCTGAATCGTCACCTATGATACAGACTGTCGCACCATGCTACCGTTTTTAGTCTGATATATACCATACGCACAGCAGTTGAATCTTTTAACAGAATATCAATCAAACCAACGACGATTTCGGCCATCTTCGCTTTTGTGTCTTGCAAACGCTCGTCGAGAACCGAGAGCGCGTGTAGAATGGCTGTCGGCGAAAAAACAAGACATACTCCTGACTGGATTGTGATTGTTCCAGGGCATAGTGGAGTCATATGTAAAGCAAAGGTGGACGAGTTGGCAAGAAGAGGTTCAGGAGCTAGGTATAGCTCCTATATAAGTGTACCAATTTCATCAGTATTTAATATCCAGTGGACTCCGACCTCAAAGAACAAGTCCAGTTCAATATCCTTAGCCTTTCTTTGACGAGGATGGAACATGACATCACTCTACCGAAGACAGGACCTGCCTTGGCGTCTATTTCCAACAATTCCACCTCCATAGAATTTTTCTAAAATTTCAGTATACCGTAGCCTATTGAGCAACACAGTCACGATATCGCTCATATATTTGGTTTTTGTATAGGTGAGGGAATTATCCAATTTCATATCGGGGACCTAATATCCATCGGAAGATTCTCCTCTTGAACGTAAATAAGAGCTCACAATGCTTCTTGCTAAGAACCCATATTTCCGACGAATACCTGAAGACTAGCAAGGTTATAATCTTGTACAGCAGGAGCTTAGATTTCCTGGACAGACCTGAGCGAAATAGCTTTAATAGACTGAAGAAGGTTTTGTTTGCTGCCAACAGCCGTCCACGAATTTTTTCATCATTGTTGTTATCGGCTGTGATTTTTTACCCTAGATAGAAGAATGTTTTAAGGGGTTAGGTACACTTGGGACGTCCAAAAAAGCTCTTTTTAAGGATTTTTTTTTGGACACACATTAAAATAATTAACAACAAATGTTTTTTTACTTGAAAGAAATATATTTGTAGAAGCGATTGTAATTTTTTTAAGGGAAAGGGCTGACAATTAGTCGAAATAGAGTAAATTTTCGAGAGGTACAAAAAAAAATTGTTTCGCCGTGATCACTGTAGCTTGTCACTGGATCATCCGAAATAAAAAAAAAATCGGGGATTATTATGTTAGTTAATGACATAGTGCTCCGGATGAACGAAGGACTTTGGCACATTTTGGTTTTTCGAAAAATGGCGGTTGTTGAAATTCAAAATTATATTTTCGACCAAAATTTCACTCTCATTTTCGGCTATTGAAAAAAAAATATCGTCCAATCGAAAAATCCTTCGTTCATCCGGTGGATAAATACATATAAAATTAGAGGAAAATTTCATGCTGATCAAGTTACAGTGATCACCGATTTCGAAAACATAGTTTCGAGAAAAATGCTTTTAAAGCATGCAAAAAAACGCTTTATGCATTAGAGACGACTTCATTTAAAGTTATTTATCTCCATAAAGAATTGTCCGGTTCGTCTGAAATTTGCAGAGAATGCTTTTGAAATATGCTGCTTTTAGAAAATACAAAGAAAATAAAATCGATTTTCTCAAAATTTTAAGTGTACCTCCCCCCTAACTTCTTCCAAATTATGTTCACCTATCTTTTTAGGACATATGCTTTACAGTGTCTTGATTTCCGTTGCTGCCGAAGAACGCAGAAGAAGTTGTTCCCTTGCTGTAGACCGTTGTTGCTTGTGAATGACCTTGGTAAGGATCTAGCCGCCTTAATCTGGTGTTGCACATTCGTCATGGTCAGCCTTGCGAGTCTTATCAGTTTGGTTGGAATATCGAAATATCTCATGGCAGTATAAAGTTTTACACTGGCTATGTTATCATTACTCTGACTACGTAATACAAGCTAAGTTTTACTCTGACTATGCGAAATAGCTTAGGGTTTTCGACCATTAGTATTGGGTTTCAAACCACTTCGTGGCTGAAGATGGTGGCATTTTATTTGGAAGCTAGATATATTGTAATTTCTTAATAGTCCTCGATATTACGAGGGTAAGCTGTCCTTTTCTTCTGTGTCTATTTTGTTTCATATTACCGTCAAAATATATATATCTGGTAAAATATTGAAATACATATAGCTTTTAAATGAAGATCACATCTTCGGGTACATTTTTACATACTGGACAGTCCGGTTAGTTATCGTGTCCAAAATGATACAGGTAGTTATGATACCCACATGTCCAGTTATGAATTGAGTTAGATCATAGCTCGTATCTCCATTGACTACTTGAAGTCCATCACACCACATTAAGGGTTAATTTGTGCGTCCAATGTCCTTTTTGAACTTCCATAGCTACGCCTGAGGGGTAATTATGCAGTCGAAAGCCTTTAATTGCACTACTGCTAGTTTGCTTCGCTTGTTGATCATTACCATTTCCGTCTTATGGTGTTCAAGTTCAAGATCGGCAATTTTAAATCACGATTTGATTACCCACATTCGTACATTGCTCTATTTGCATATATTTCGACCTCTTCAGGATGACGAGCTAAATTCACGCAATCAATGCAAAAACCGACTATTGTAATTTTTACTTATTAAAAAATATTGTTCTGTTCCGAGTCAAATAGTAACTGTTCATTTTTTTTTTTGGACAATCATAAAAAGTTTTTTTTTTACTGTCTGTCTCTCAACTCATTATTAATGTAGTATGTTAATCTTTATAGTACATCGGGTTTATCCAGAATGTTGGTTTAATTTCTCTCGTCCTATGTGAAATTGTTTATACTCCGTGTCTGGGCTACTGGGAGTTATTTTATCGAGGTTTTTTCAAAGGATTTTTATTGGATGTTTTCGTTCCATGGTTAAGGTCAAATATATTAGAATGTTTGATAGCGTGATAATTCGAGTCGATACTTCTACGTGTTTCTCGATATTTCACACACTGATAGGGTGAAATACGATTTATATTGGTCTACATGGATTAATATTATACTTAGTTTAAAACTGATTTGAGAACTGAAATGATTTCAACATTTCAGTAAAATCTCTCAGATATGCAATATTTTCCATGGAGAACTATTTTCTCCGATTTTAGAACTACAAATATTTCCTTCATACATATTTACATTGAATTGCGTTTAAGTACTTGTTAATTTATTATATTCAATTGTATTTTTATTTATTTTCTGAAAGTTAAGTAGGTACTGCATTTAATTGTGATACAATAAATAATCTTCTTTCTTTAATTGTAGTTGCTATGATTGTTTTACTATTTCATCATTAGTGATTAAGAATACAGTGGACGCTCGAAAATTAGAACCAGTTTGTACATCGGGTTTAATTTCTGGACGTCTTTTTTAACTGTCACAGAAAGTTACAAATATAAATGAACTAGTTTAAAACACTTTATTTTCAAGTAATTCTGTATTATATTATCTCTTTTGTTTTACATTATTTAGTAACTAAGCTTTTTTCGACAAATAACCAGTAATATTTGTTTGTTTTTTGGTTTTTTTTTAATTTGATTCCACGATGTAATGTGCTTAGCAGAGTACAGCTCACTTCTTTTACACCATTTTATTAAATTATTAGCACTCTCGATAGCAGTAGAATAAGGAACAAACACCGATAAGCATCGATAACATTATCATCGCTGCTATATGAAGCCTCGTTATTACTATTATCTTCATCGGATTCGCAATCGAAGATGTCTTCATTCCATGTTTGAATTTCCTCAATAGTGACGAAGTGGTTGGGAACGATAGCCGCTAGAAGATATTGGTTTCTTTCGAGGAGTTACGCTTCGTTTTGAGCTCGATTTGTTCGCACAAATTCATTCATTCTTTGTGGTGCCAATTCAACAGTTTGGACCAAGACTTTTTTTAAATTTCTTGCGTCAACTAATCCCAAGCTTGCTTCAGTATGACTACCGCATCGCGGATAGTATGTCGCTTTGAGCGTTTGTCTAGTTCACCAACATCGGCAATCAATTGTGATAGCAGCTTATTTCTGTAAATGAGCTTTGTCATCTTTATAGGGTTTTGGTCTATTGGTTGCACAGCTGCGGTTACATTTGGAGGAAAAAAATTTGCGACTATATTGCCGTCTTTGCTTTGCAGTTTTTCAATAGGTGCATGAGCAGAGCAATTGTCAATTAGCAGCAGAGTCTTCGGAGGCAAATTATTTTCCGCCGAAAAGCGAAAAGCCTGTTGAATAATCATAATCATTTAAAAACATGAAATAAATCAGCAACTAACGAACTCACTTCGCTAACGAATATCCTGTAAAACCATTCATGAAAGATTCGAGATGTCATCCAGGTATTTTTTTGAATAGTCGTAATGAAGTGGGTTTTCGAATCCTGTGAAGCATTTTGGGTTTTTGGCTTTGCCAATTACCAATGGCTTAAGCTTGTGAGATCCATCTGTATTTGCTCCCAACAAAATAGGAATACGTTCCTTTTGTTTTTTGAAGTCAGCTGCCTTTTTTTCACAAGCAGCAACATATGTTCTGTCCGGTAGACAACGAAAGAATAATCCACTTTCGTCCACATTATATATTTGTGTATCCAATAAACCCATTTCAGCTACCTTTGCTCGTAGCCTCCTTAAAAATGGTACGCTTTCGTTGACATCATTAGAGAGAATTTCGCCACCAATTTTCATACAATGAATGCCGTAGCGATCTTTAAGTTTCGTGAACCAACCATCACTTACATTGAAGCCATCTGCACCTTTATCAGGATAAATTTCCACGAAAAGTTGTTTAGCTTTCTCTTTTAGGATTGGCCCGGTCAGTGTAATAATTTTTTGACGTTGATTTAAGAACCACTGGTAAAGACGGCTTTCAATTGCAGTGCAAAGATTTATTGCGAGATTCCTGATAAGTCGAAGGAACTGCAGTTGAAATCGCATCTTTTTTTGATTTTATACAGCTTATAGCCGATTTAGACACATTGAAGTCATGCGCTAGACGATTTGCTTGAATGCCTTCATCAAGCTTCTTTAAAATTGTAACTTTTGTATCTAGAGATAAAGTGTTCTTTTTTACGTTTAAATGACATTCTTTGTAATTCAATGAAACTTTCAAAAGCAAATCTAGTCAAATATGGGAAAATTACGCGAATTAAATTGCACGTGCACACTGAGCAAACAAAATACGCAAATTGAACCACTACTCACATAATAATGTAGCTTCCCTTCCAAGTTTAATCACACGAAGCAAAATGAAAACGAATATGGTGATCCACCGTTTTGTGGCGAAAAAAAAAGAAAAAACAAAAAAAGTTTAGAAATTAGAACTAGTGGTTCTAATTTCTGGGCGTGCAATGCATTGAATCCCTTGGTTCTAATTTCTGGAAGATTGTAATTTCCGAAAGTTCTAATTTGCGAGCGTCCACTGTACTGCTGCTCTTCATTGTGTGTGCAATGAGCAAAATTAGCTCAATAAACTTTGGTAAACTTTCAGATATCTAACAAAACTATAAAAGATCATTAAACCACATTTACTCCATTTTAAAACAAAATATGAAATTTTCAGAACTATACAGAATATTGCGAATAGTTTAGGCTTAAGTAACTTAAGACACAAACTAGATATTAACATTTTTTTTCATTTTCAAAGTGAAAAACTCTGACAATAAATTTCAATTTAATCGTTTGACAATAAAATTCAATAAAACTGCTAAAGAAATCATGACAATAAATCAATGATGATGATAATAATAATAATACAATAATATCAACCAATTATGCTTAAGATATACTATAAAAATAAATATGGTAGATTTTTAACCATATCCAAACCAAGTTTATAGCCAATTAATGTTAAAGAAAACTGTACACGAGATGCTGAACAATTTAAATGCGATTATATGTCAACAATGGCGATGTGGATATTTGAAGATATCTGTTTCTAAAGATGTTGTTCTATAAATGTTTTTTGTTTGAGAATAAATGAAATAGTATGAATTGGAAAAAGCGACGAGAAAAACGAATTATATAACTTTATGAAATTTAATTTGAAACGTCAATTAGGTTAGATTACAACGGTTATCATTTGTGTGGAAGAAAATGTTAAATTTTCTTCTCAAAAATATATTCATATTATTCAGTCTTCAACAGCAACGCCATTTTGACAAACTAACACTAGCATTTAATATTAATCAATTGCATGCTAACTATTATATTTAAATAAAAAAAAATGCAATTCAACTGTAAACTTCAATGATAAAAAAAAAATGTACATTAAAACAGAGAATCTCATTATAGGCTGGCTTTATGCAATTACTAAAGAATGATAGATATTGATATTTCTAGTTGAAATTTTAAATCTAATTGTAAATTATAAGAAATAATATATTTAATTCATATACTGGTGTATATGTGTGTGTTACTCGAATATGAATATTATATGTATTTTTAAGCTTTCAACTGACATATAATTTTTTTATGAAGAATGAACAAATACACATAGATAAATATGCAAAATATTTCAAAATGTTTTATGTGAAAATTTTTCAACACATCGTTTTGAGTATTAATTTTAATTGAATGAAGAATCAAAGCCCTAGGTCCAACGAATATGACAATACATTAAAATAATGGATAGTTTATGAATATTTTACGAATGAATGATAGTCCTAATACTCTTTTCTGTGTTTGCAATTCTATTTTTTGTTGTTGCATTTATTGCCAATAAACTTCTATTTAGAAATGCGCCTTTGTTAAAAATGAATAATTTTGTAGTGATTTTAACAGATTTTAGTTTCCGATTGTAATCAAATGAAGCGCACATAATGCTAAACCATTTTCGAACATTAAGCTCTGAATTAACCGCCTAAGGACAATAAGTGTAAATAGATGAATTCATATGGAAATTGCACTTGATTCAAAGAATCTTTTATAAATTAATACGTTAGAAATAAGAATTCCATAGTTAAAAAACTTACTACACATGAGGTAATATGTATGAATGTGTTTACTACATTCTTTTTTTTTTACATTGTATTACCCACCAGTAATCTCTATGATTCAACTAGAATAGAAAAGATACGTTTGTGTAATTTATCTTAAGCGCTATTACTAAATTAGTCTTGTTTTTTTAACGTAAAACATTTAGATAGTACAATTATCAAAATATATGTATTTATCTTGAGGGAATTTACATTCATCATTTATTTAGTTGTATGTATTTTTGACTGTGTACTTTGTATTCAATAATAATAAAACTCCTGATTCGACTTTGTAGTCGTTAAGCACAAAAAATATATATTAAATCATAAATCATATGGCTATTTAGCCTAGAGGTGTTGACGTACTCTTAAATTTTTCATTGAAACAAATAGGAATGTAAGAAAATAAACTCACAGTAAAATAATAAATTCAAATAAACTGAAATGACAAAACATTCAAACTTTTTTGTATAGACGTAAATAAAATTCAATAGTCATTAACAAAGTCTTGTTTTCAAGAAAAAAATGAAATGCATAAACATAACTGAAAAATAATAATAACGGAAGAAAAAAATTATCAACTGTATTCATGCGTTCTGACCTGGGCGTACTAACGAGTTTATATTCGTCATTGAAAAAGAATTGAATGTGATTCGAGTTGGAGTTTATATTAGAATTTAATATGGTATTTATAATAAACTAAATATGCACTAGCATGTTGCCAGAACTTCATACTTCCCAACTTCACTACTAATAAAAATTTATTCAAGAAAAATGTTTCGGAACCATCAACAAATATCAACCGTAATTGACACGATGAAAATTCAAATAGTTCAATTGAAATATTCATTAAAAACTGAATTTTAGCAAAACATAATCTGTTGTATTCATTTTTAAATCAAAAGGTAAAGTTAAGTAATCACCATAGCCCTTGTCGGCTGTGGGCTGAAGGTTGAAGTTGGTAGATACTTCATTCACGATTAATGGTTGATGATGATGATGATAGCCTGGAGTGGATCTAAAGGGACCCTAGAGCTGCGACCTCCTGGGTCTATTGTGCCTCCTCTGCGTTATGTCCTATAGGATGTCCAGGCTTCTAATGAACCTGGATATGTTCCTTAACGGGACATTTGTGATGTCCCTGATGGAAGGAAGAGCAGAGCCAAGTAACTCGAATCTTCTTCTCGCTAGTGCTGGACAGACTGTGAGCAGATTTTCTACACACTCTGTCGTTTCCCCACAGTATCTGCAGCTGTCGTCCTGCTCCTCACCTATCCTGTGGAGTTACTTTTTGCATGGAAGGTGTCCTGTCAATGCTCCGCATAGGGCTCTTATGCCACTTTTGCAGAGAACCACTGCTTCTTTTGCTCTTTTGTTATCGAAGCCAAGGTATTTTTTGAGTGTTTTAAGCCCTCAATATTAAGCCAGTAGTCTTCGATATTTTTCTTGCTCCATTTTTTAACTTCCTTTTCCGCATCTGTCTTCGTAAAACCCCACTACGAAGGGCGTTTTTGCTTCTTTTTTGGCTCTGATATCAGCTTCCTCGTTTCCTCGGTGCCGCTCATGGCTGGGGATCCATATCAACTCGAGGTTGTTCTGTGCCCCTATTTCATTTAGGGCCTCTCTCACCTCTAGGAGAATAGCCGAATTTATGTGATCGCGATTTATAGCCATGAGAGCCGCTTGACTATGGTTACGGGTGTCTGGAGTGATAAGTTTCACGCGTGTTTTTACCCCTAATTTGACCCAGGTATCTACTTAAAGCTAAGAGTCACGGGAAAGATACGCTGGTAGTCGATGTTCTACTCACTTGAGCACTAAAACTTAAAAATAAAATTATTGCGGTTTACCATGTCAGCCTGCTCCAGTAAAATTAATGATCAGTGAACAGGAACCTTAACTGCTACAAACAAAATTATTCCAACTCTGAAAGTTTTAGTGGCTTTTGGGCGTTCAAATTACCAAATAGATAATTGACTCAGAGTAAATAAAAAAAAAGAGGATAAAAGCTATGTAACTATCTTCTACGATGAGCCGAACTGCAATTTTCAATGTGTAGCGAATATCATGCGTCAAGAGGTCTGATGGAGTTTGTTTTTACACCGACTTCGAATCGAGTGTCAACAGCGCAACTCTTTTAGGTCCATTCCACAGATAACAACTTTGTTTCTTTTATATATATATATATATATATATATATATATATATATATATATATATATATATATATATATACATATATATATATATATATATATATATATATATATATATATATATATATATATATATATATACATATATATATATATATATATATATATATACATATATATATATATATATATATATATATATATATATATATATATATATATATATATATATATATATATATATATATATATATATATATATATATATATATATATATATATATATATATATATATATATATATATATATATATATATATATATATATATATATATATATATATATATATGTGATTTATATAACAGTGTAAAGAATCTCCTCTTTTGTTAACGCCAAAAAAGGTATGATACTCATTGACATCCGCTTCCGCGAGCAACAGCTGCTTTTTTCTGAGCAGCTTCAGAGTAAGTTGTGTCATCTTTTTCGGAATTCTGTCATATGAAATGTAGGTGAATGCTGAGAGTAAGATACCTTCTTTACTTCCTCACCCGCCACGACTCTTAAATGAAGGCTAAAATTCGAAAGAAAATAAGCATGAGTATCCCTCCTCACCAGTATAGCCATTGTTATTTTGGTTACCGAAGTGGAGAAGAAAATATTGAAATTTTAGGACCCCAGTATAGCAACCAGTTCTTACGCAGGGATTAAAAGTTCCTGAACTAGTGCCATGTCAAACTTGCCTTCTTGAAAAGTCAACAGTTGGTCAACCTACTGTGGGCTAGATTTATCAACAAATTTTTCAGTTCTTTATTGTTCATCCACACTCGGAATCATTTCAATCTGGCCCGTTTCCAAAATGTTGATATAGTAGTCTTTACGATGGCGTTTTTTCAGGAATAGGTAAACACAGACTTCATGCAACGTCATTTTACCGAAGAGCGGATAGAACACATGCCTCCGCCCTGTGCCACTGGCACTGGCGTACAGGATCTTCCAACAGTACATTGGAACGTTTGGGTTCTGCTCTTGCAGCAGTTTTATTGCCACTTCCGGTTCCAATACTCGCAGTATTACAACCTTCGCTGTTAATGTCGGAATGGTTCCCATATCCACTATCCGCCAGGGCACAAGCTTATACCAAGGCAACGTGAGCCTTTCATTGCACATTATTATCTAAATACCCTTGGCCCAGCCGTCATGCTAGGACAAGGTAAATTCTGGATACTTCTCCATTCGATCAAATTTCTGATTGAGCAGACGTGGCCTTTAAGATCTTCCTTTTCTGAAGCAATATTTCATCCAAGGGCTTACTGCAGTCAATCAGCGCTTCTGGTAGGCACAGCTTTGCCACATTGCTAGTCTTTATGGCTCTTCTTGGTTAAGAGATGGGTTAACAGTTGAACTTTTTAACGACGATTGTAATTCTTCAGCCTCTTGGCTGTAGATTTTTATCCTTTGCGGGCTACTAACTTTACACTACGAGCTTGCTGGCCGAGGTTTGTTACCAAGCCTTTCGACTTTGCGTAGTGCCGCTTTATATTCCACCAGCGATTTCTTTCTTTGTTTTGCTTGGCTTGGGTCTGTTTCTCTTCTGGCGTCTAGCGCCTTAATCTCACTCAGAAGATTTTAGAAGCACTCGCTTCGGTCGAAACCATTCTTTCCAAGTCCACGTTTAGATGCACTTTGGCATCGGTGACCATAAGATTCGCAGGGCTTGAATAGTTATCAGTGGAGTTGTATACCTGTATTGCTGTTAAGGGTGGTGACCGTTATAGCTTGGAACTCTGCCAGAAAGAATCCGGCACCTTTTAGTTTCGATTAACATATCTTTTAGCATTATCTGCTATTATGTCAAAATGGATACCGACGACTTGAAGCCTGCTTGTGCAAACTTGATAGCCACCAGCTCTAAGTATATGACTCCTTGCATCATAATTTTCCCTCTTTTATATTCTTCCATTTTTTTAAAGCTGGTTATCCTTCCTCTAGGTCTGCTTCTAGTAAGGCAGCACCGCATCTGTCTTGATGGGCCACTGCTTTAAGCCTCCAAGGTTGCAGACCATAAGAAATTATAATACATATTTTTTGGCACCAAAAAGTGAATTCGAAACAGTTTAAGGACATTCTTTCAGCTACTAGCATTTCAAAAGCTCAAATCTATATGGAAATTAGTTCAGAAAAAGAATAAATTTTCCTTTTCTATGAAAATAACCAGGGAAATGCATGAATATGAGATAAAATCTCATAGATTGTCTTTAGTCAGAACTAATCAAGTTATTAAAGGCTCGATTACTTGAGCTACATATATCGTTTTAAAACAATACGCCAGATGACATAATAAATATTGCGTCATTATTTATCATGAACAGGAAGCGTCAACAGTAAGCTTTGAAAAAATTTTAAAAATGTTCTTTCAATATTTAATGTATCATTAATTTTTCCATTTAATTGATTTAAAACCATAAATTTCGTTTCATTTAATTGTATTTTTTTATAGCCGATTTTGTATAAAATGTTGGGTATTGTTTAAAGTAGAAATATCATATTAATAAAAACATAAAATATGATTTCTAAACTTTTGCTAACTCTCAAACCCGTGTTCGTCACTGCTTGGAGGGCAAGATATGGTAAATGAAGGTACTTAACCTGCATTTTATATAATTTTGTGGTATATTTGGATGTTGGTTAATGCACATGACTATCTAACTAGCATACCTTATTTTTGATCCATTGATATAGTTCTCCTGTTCTGTTTCTTTTTTCGTCTTTTCAAGAAATCATGTTTCGAAGTGAGAGTGTAGTTGTATGAACCCAGTCTTATAGCCTTTCTCCCTAATCAGGGGATGATTGTTAATCAATTCTAAAATTGTTGAATAAGCTATGAACATTGAGAATTCAACTTAACCACACTTTGTCCTTTGTTAAAAACTTAACCAAATAATCCTTTGTAATAAAAATAAGTTAAATTAAATGTTTTTTAATCATTTTTCATTGCTAGATTCAAACACTTAAGATACAAACAAATTGGGATTCTATTTTTTAAGAAAATAGACAATTAAAAAAGCACCTAGGCATATTTCATCCATCTTTAAATGACATTTGCACTAACATTCAGCAGCTGATTTGATTGAGGTAATGCCTAGCTGTTTTAACATTTTTCATACAAATTGAATTTCAGATATTTTTCGAGCATTATTAATATTTACTGCAACAAAATCAAGTACATACTACTAGAACAAGAATTCAATCAGGAGATACAAAGAAAATTGTTTGATTTTTTATTTCAGTCTACGCGCCATTATTCAAATACACCATTCGATGAAGTTCATCATGTACTAAAGACTCACCCTACCTCATACACGTAGCTAACTTCATTCGTGAAGTGGAACGAGTGAAAAAACAAGTCTTTCTGTCGTGTTCTAAAAGTCTTACGACGACGAGAGTGGCGAAGACGGAGACGCATCTGTTTAATTATTTCAATTTTTTCAATTAATTTGCCAATGAAAATATAACGAAGAGTATGAAAATCGGTAGCCGTGTCGTATAAGAATCCGTAAAGTGGTTGAACGCGCGTTTGTGTCGTGACCGAAGAGTGTAAAATGACCCGATGAAAATTTGTGGTTCGTGGAATTGTTTCTTTGCGTGGTGTTTTCTCCTCTTGCTGCTACTACTTGCTGCCTTTTGATGTTTCGCCTTTTCTTGGGATTACGGGAGTGAATAAAAGTCGTGTGCCCCTACAAATGGCTTATACTCGATTCGAAAGTCCCAATCATTTAAACAAGTAATGTTTAATCGCTAAGGATGTCATCTGTTTTCACAGTAAAATTGTCAAGGGAAAATTTGGAATAATTGGTGCGCTCCAAAGAGCCATTTGCCGCTTGTCCATATATCTACAATGCATAAAACATGCAAAGTGGCATAAATGCGCAGTCGTAGTGAGTTAAAATACTTCGTACATTTGCTCGTCAGTCGATCTTTTCGCATTGTACAGATATCGAATTGGGAGTCCGCAGCAGCTAAGACTGCGCTACGAAGAATTTTCCTCTTTTGCATCTCTGCTTTCGTTCGGATATTCTTCCGTGGTCGTTGGACTGATTGTGTGGCCCGTAGCAGTAGCGGCTGTGGCAGCCTGCTGCTTCGAGTGTAAAGGTAGAGTGCGGAGCGCAGGCGGCAGCAAGGTCCCCGCGCCCGGTTCCAATCGGCTTGTATGTAGAGTGCAGGCAGCGAGCCAGCGGTACCGCACAAGGTGAAATGTTACACATTTTGCGCTCGATTTGGTGCGATCATGGCGGTAAGGTGTATGTTTAGTTAAGAAATTAAGTGCCGTTGGAAATTGAAGGAATAATAATTAGAATCTACTTCTGGTATCTGGTTTTACACGAGAGATATTATAAACATCAATGATCTGCGAAGATCGCTATATTTGTCACGATATTTCTTAGAAATTCGTCATTAAAGGAAAGGAAATGATAGGTGGATGCTTATCTAATGATACGTGCCTCATTTCACATAACTACAATGATGTCTTTAGACTGCAATTTATGATCGAATGTTCTATAGATTGGTCAATAATGCGTTTGGTTGTGTCAAATATTCCGCAAGAAAACAGTCAAGAGTATCAATGCGGTTATAATCGTCATTAGGCTCTGAATTGTTACTCAGCCTGGTACCAAATGGGCTAGGCAAACTGGCAACATGCCTAATACAAAGTAGGCAAACAAGCTGCATTAAAATATACTGATCGTAACATTTTTGTGAAAATTTTGAGATAAAATTTTTCGAAATCACATGTCTATTATTCACATGGAAATAAGCTCTTAAGTTCACACGCCGAAATCATTTTCGTAAAAAATTAATAAATACAAAATGGGTTCAATTTTTCCCCCGTGCTAGCTATTCATCAAGTTCGATTGAAAGAATTGATATTATGTCATGAAAATGAGCTATTTATATATTGATTGACCTTCTACTACCGGAAGGCAACCATTTTTAGGGATGCGATGAAGGACAAAAAAAAATATCAGCAGTTGTTCGGTGAATGCAAGGCACCGAGCACGTACAAAAGGCAATGCAGCAATAAATACCTTGTTTTTCAGATGTAGTTTACACCCGAAAAAATGCAAATTTTTATAAAATGTGGAAATACACTCACATATGACGAACATATTTTTTTCAAAGTAGCTTTTGGCGTTTCAACTTCCTGAATTATACCAAAATGTGTGTCGATTTTTTTTACCACTATCGAGAGCTCCTTTGGATAGTAGCATTGAAAGCAACAGCAATCCTGTATCAGCTGTTGTTTTCAATTTTACTATCCTAACCAGCTCTCTATAAGCCGAAAAAACAGTTATTCTTGTAGGGCTTGTGGATTCTCTGAAGCCCAGCTGTGCAAATCATAGTCGCCTTTTTCGCCGAAAGCTGGTTAGAAAGTACAATTCTGACCTAGTTGTTGCTTTCAAACTACTAACGCATCCAGCAATAAAATTCAAGTCAGCGTGGAATATCTCCAGCTTGTAATCATGGCCTTCATATAAAAGGCCTATCGCAAAAGCAATTAACATACAAGATGGCGGACCTAAGCTACTTTTCCCAACCAGTCCGCACAGTGAAGTTTTTTTATGGTTATAAAGATATTCACGAGATCCACCTACAGGAGATATGAGGAAACTCATATGTCATGTTAATCAATGTTTTTTTGGGATCTTTCACAAGCAATTTAGATATAAAAAGCCTTTAACATCAGACCTCAATTCATCGGGACACTTATCCGATATATCGTTAGTATAAAAGAATTTGCAGATTATCAAAATTTGATGATTTTTAAAGTGGAATAAATCCTACCAACCACAAACGGCAATTGTTTACAATTCACATTACCGAGAGTAGGTGGCAGGTATTCCAAATTGCAAAGTTCTCGCATATACAACAGAATAGGTCTGTTTCCGTACTTGAATCTATTATAATATATTAAAATAGATTCGCAGCAAGTCGTTTCCGCACTTTTGCTGCAAACCAAATGCAAGCCAAATTTTGCAGCAAAAAGAAGCCAGCTGCCAAATTCTGTTACTGCTGCAGTTTGCTGAAAGTACGGAAACAGACCTAATAACCACATCACTTTCACGACACTTATCCGAAATATCTTTTACGCGACAAAAACTTTGAAACCAGTGTCCGGATAATAGGAAAATATACTCTATTCCCTGACCAGCACCATTCACATTACTAATTGTCAGAGAAATGTCAAACAATTGTCATTGTGCAATTCCCAATAAATCTTAATAACGAGAGAACTACACCAGTTTAAAAAGTAGCTTAATACCTGTCAGATTGCAAGTCGCGATAGGCCTTTTATATGAAGGCCATGTTGTAATGCTTGTGTCTTTGTAATATAATGGTACTGATACATCTATCTTGTACGTCAAACCCTTCATTGATGCACTGCACTTCAGCTTTTTTCGTCATTCTTCTGGTGCTAGTGATCGGCTCTGATTTTTACCATCTTTAATATATCTTCTTCTCCGATTGGGGAATCTTTCGTGATAAAACCCTCTGATTAGCCCACTGTTTTTTTAGCTTCGCCATAAAGCAAATGAATATAGCTTGAGTAGCCTAGTGGGTAGAGCACTGGCTTCTTGCGTGTGGGGTCCTTGGTTCGAATCCAGGTTCGGACGAGGGTCCGCGCACCAAGCTTTGAGTGCACCTAGCTCTGATTAGGTACCTGATTTAAATCAGGGGTAAAGTGAGTCGTGGAACTAATCACTCCACACTCGTATTCACAATGATTAAAAAAATTGTAATGAAGCTCTCTACCAGCTTCAACCCCTAGACCCGTACAAGGGTTGTCGTGGGATTACTTTACTTTATAAAGCAAATGAATATCTGGATATTCTCCATATCGAAAAGACAATGAAAGCTACAAAATTCGTTATTAGTTCCAGCATATATAAAAGGTGATATAAAATGTTGTGAAAGATTTTGATAAATTACATTTACTTGAAAATTATCAGAAGCATGCACGGAATTTTAATAGCTGCTACCCTTTATAGCAAAAAAAAATCCAAAAACTACTAAGGACACTTCAAAAAGTTTCTAATAAATCAAATTATAACGATTTGAATTGCTTTTGTGAGGATGATAAAAATTGATTTTTTTTTAACTAAGTGGTTTCGATAAGCTTTAGAGACGATATACGTTATCTATGCTGATTTATAGACAAGAAGGGAAGCATGATCACAAATCAATAAGCTTTATGAGCATATTATAACGGTTTCCAAAAAGTAAATTAAAAACAGTGCGGTATGCGGAACAATTTTTTTCAAGGAATCACATTTTTTACCCCAATTCAACTTGATCTGAATAATCCTGTATTAGTCTCGCCTTTAAATAAATTATAGTGGTATCTCAACCACAACGGAAGAATTTGTTTGCAGAGATCAACTCAAATCGCAGAAAAGTTAAGTTCAACTTCATCTTAAGTTCTGTATTTTAGCAGCTTGGGATCAAAAGCCATGATTAGTTAATTTACGACAAATAAGTGGTTTAAGGATCACTCTCAGCTTATCCACAATATAGATGAAATGATCTGGATGTATATCGCAAAGAAATCTGGATACGATGAATTCTTTCTAATGAATTATTCTATTCGATTAATAATTTCAAAGTTGAGAGGATGAGTGGATATTCTCTTCGTCAGAGCCGGGCACTTGCACATGAAATGGGTGATGGACTCCTTTTCATATTCTGAGCCACTACTTCAACAGGAATCATAGAACCCTACACTCAACCACTGCATGTGCTGCCTTATAAAGCAGTGTCCCGTAAGAACGCCACCTTACAGAGCAAAGACCACTACGAATTAAACTTTCCATCTTTTTCCATTGAGGCTGACTGACCAGACTGTCTTATTTATTCAAATCTCAACTAACAGAACAATCCAATTATAATTCGTTAATATAAAGCAAAAGAAGGGAACATAAATAACAAAATAGAAGAAAAATAAAAAGAAAAAATACATACAATACAATACACAACAAAGATGCTGTGTTGACAAATTAATAATTCGTTTTTTAAAAGATTGAAAAAACATGGACAAAGAACAAAACTGATGTTCATTATGCACTGGACATAGGTCTTTCCTTGGACTCCCAGCACAATGTGCGGACCACAGTACTAGATGAACTCTCATCCGACCATAAGCCCGTACTCTTTCTAATAGAAGACGTCTACATTGACGATCCCCGAAAATACAGATCAAAAACTAACTGGCAGGCTTTTCAGAGCGCGATGGCGACCGAGATCCCGCAGCCATCTCTCGAAACAACCAGAGACATTGATAGAGCTATTGAAAACCTATTAACAAAAATAGCCCAAGTGAAGGAAGAGTTCACCACAAAGACCCCGATAGAAGGCTATAACCCATACGAGCTCCCAAGGAACATTAAAGAGCTGATCAACAAAAGAAATCGAGTAAGGAGAAGAGCTAGACGCACTGGAGATCCCAGCTCAAGACGGGAAGTGAACTGTCTCACAAACCATATCAGCCAAAAGATATCACTGTTCATGAACGAACAGTGGGAAAACTTTCTTCTAAGTATGGAACCATGAGACAACAATTTCTGGAGAATGACTAAATATTTTAGATAAAAGAACAGAGCCGCAATACCAGCAACCCATGGTCCTAATAGCCTCAAATACGACAATGCGGGAAAGGCAGAGGCGTTTGCAGGTCAGGAAGAAGATATTGAAGAAAGAGCCGCCAACATTTTAGAGCCAACTACCCAAAGAGAAGAAGAGATCCGTCCCACGGGCATAGAAGAGATTAAGCAGTTAGTTGCTTGGCCCAATAAACGCAAATCACCAGGACTAGACACGGTAACAAATATCTGCCTCAGACACCTACCAGACAACAAAATCCAAGAAATAACGGACATTGCCAATGCGATCTTCCGAACGAATTATTTTCCGAATCCTTGGAAAAAAGCAACAATTATAGTGGTCCCGAAACCACACAAAGACCTCACCTTTCCGCAAAACTGGAGACCAATCAGCCTCTTATCCTCGATCGGGAAGATAGTGAAACGGCTAATACTTTCGCGACTTAAGATAGTAGTCACCGACAAATCCATCGTCCCAGAAGAGCAGTTCGGATTCAAAGCCCACCACTCCACCGACCTACAACTAGCCAGAGTGACGCAGCACATCATAACTGGATTCAATCAAAAGAAATCAACAGGCCTTGTCATGTTTGACGTTGCCAAGGCGTTCGATAAGGTCTGGCACGCGGGTCTTATCGTTAAAATGTACGATTTCAACATCCCAAAACCCCTTATACAATTGTTTGGATCATTCCTTGAGGGCAGAACCTTTACCGTTCGAATAAACGATCACTTCTCTAGCACACGACCATTAGAAGCCGGAGTTCCGCAAGGCTCTCCATTTTCACCACTGTCGAATACCTTATACATTGCAGACATCCCGATGATGCTCACAACGAAAATTTCCCTTTTTGCAGAAGACACCTGCATCGACTACACATCTCGGCAGACTGAATTTATAACCAGCAATTTCCAACATTATATAGATACACTGATGGATTAGTTCCAGAAGTGGAAGATTCGTATCAACGCGGAAAAAACGCAAGCAATCTTTGTGACAAGACGACGAAGACAAAACCCCAGCCAACTTACAGTAGACAACGAACCCATAGAATGGAAAACGACAGCCAAATACCTAGGACTGACTTTTGACACAAGACTTTCGTGGAATACGCACATACAAAACAAACGAATAATTGCTAGCGGAATACTGAACCAGCTGTAGCCATTACTTGTATCAAATAACCGTAACATTAAGAACAGAGCTAAAAACTATTCGACACAATCGACAGACATTCCAACAGCATCCCTGCTATCTTAAGAGTTGTAAGGCATGTAAAATTAAAAAAAAGTGCTAATTTCAGATTGATTTAAAAATTATATATATTGTTTATTCAGAAAATGTTTAAGGGAGTATTCTGGTCTAGAAATTTGATCAAATCGATTTTTTTTGTTTGCATATTTTCAAAGCTTAGACCTTTAAGAATCAGCATTTTCGGAAATTCGAAATATTTTTGGAGTTACAGCTATTTTTGTGACACACAAACTAACTGCCCGAAACGATACTCCAAGTTTTAAACGCGTTTTTCTCGGAACTACTTTTCTCGATACGGTTGACATGATATCTCTAGTTGTAATGAGCCGATTTACGTAAAATTTTGCACAAACTCTCTTAACACTATTGGTTATCGTCTGACGTAGGGATTTTTCAAATTTTTATTTCTACTATTTATTAAAAATCCCCAAAGTTGAAAAAATGAGGCAAAAAGCCAACTTTTTTTTACATGGACGCCATTTTGTAAAAAAAAAAAGTTTTTTCAAATCGCCTACGTCAGACGAAATTTACATTTTTCTTATTACAGAATTCACCAAAAACTTGTTTCAGACCACCAGGAAGGTTGGAATCATGTCAACCATGAGACAAGTTTTTTTTTTGAGCCTTCACTTCGCCGGCCTGTATCTATATCAATTTTAATTTTTTTTAATACATTTTTGTACTTTCAAAATGTTAATAAAATACAGGTAAAAAAATATATACAAAAAATGTTTATGGTTTTTTTTATTGCGTCCGTAAAATCACCTCAAAATCGAACCTCTAGACCAGAATACTGCCTTAATATGAAATCCTTAAAACACATATCTCAAGGTACTTGAAAATATTTTTTTTATAATTTTCCAACACAAAATTGCGGCGATGCCAGGCAATGAAAAAAACACATCAAAAAATGCCTCGTACAACTTAACGCCTGTTCCGGAGAACCTACAACATTCAGAAGAAAAAAAAAGCTAATGCGATGTATAGTTCATAGGTGAACCAATAAAATTTTAGAAAAAAAAAAGAAATTTTTACATTTACAACAAAAAAAATCGGTTATTTTAAACATTAGTAAAAAAATCGCGTTTTAAACATTATACTCTTTTGTAGATGTGGTATAAATTTGAGCCGGATCGGTTCAATATTTTTTGTGATATTTTGTAAAGAAATTGAGAAAAACGCGTTTAAAGTTTGCGGTAGATAAAAATCATTGATTATTAGTTTTTATTATAACCTTTGTATATTATAAAAATATACAAGTGTCAATGTGAATCTGTAAAGATTTATAAGAATATGCTAGGGTTACACAATTGGAGAACCACCCAAAGCGCCGAAGAGAAAGTAGGCAGGTGTGCTCGACCGGCCTGGAGAACGCCGCGCTGCCTATAACTGACTATAACTCGAGAACTAATACGAATATGGCTTCAAATCTTTTTTTGGCGTATTTTTAGAACATTTGGAACATTTGAATGTAATAAAAAAAATCATTTTTTTTATTAGCATTTACATGTATTTCCCCCCCTTAAGATTCCAACAACAGAGTGAAAACGATATCTACTTAAACCTACGAGCATTAGGTTCCTAAAGTAGTAGATCTACGAGGGAGCGACCAAGAGACTAGAATAAACTAGAGAGGAAAAGGAGAGCGCATGAACGCTCACTGTGAGAAAGGGAGTCAAAGTGCAACTGACACTAACTAGCTCCAACAATATAACAGTTCTCAGGCTCCTGGCAGGATCGATTTCATTGGCGTGTCAGGAAAATAACTGTAACTCCGAAAATAAGTGGAATTTCCAAAAATCATCTTAAAGGGTTATTCTTAAAGGTCTAAACTTTGAAAATATGCAAAAAAAATATATCTTCAAATTTCTAGATCAGAATACCCCCTTAATTAAAAAACGATACTTAAACGCACAATATTGCACCCTTAAGAAGAAAGGTATGTCACAAATGGCAGCAAAATTACGCATTTCACAAATGGCAGCAAAATTTGTTGCGATCGCACGGAATGATTCTTCTGCTCAGGATTTTTGGCATCCTCATAGTATTTTTGCCTAATTGCTAATTTGACTGATAATATTAGTTTACCTAAGGAAACGTAATGTATGTATATTTTTTGTGGAAAAGTAAGATGCCAAGCCTTGTCAGCTCATGAGCCTTACAGTTGCCCCGAATACTCCTTGGTTCAGGTAGCTCACCTTGTTGAAGCTGCTGTTGTTATAGCTGCAATTCAAATGGCTTTGTTGATACTGCTACTGCATTTGCTGTTCATGATGTAAAGTAAGGTAAAGTAATCCCACGTCAATCTTTCTAAGGTCTGATTGAAAGCTTCATTTAAAAATTACAGTCAATGTATGCGAATCAGGACTGATTGTTTCCACGACTCACTTTAACCCTGATTTAATTCAAGTATTTCCATTCAGGGCTAGGTGAACTTAAAGCTCGGTGCACGATCCCTATTCCGAACTTGGATTTGAATCAGAGATCCCATACACTAGAAGCTAGTGCTCCTAGACTACATGAGTTTCACGATGTATACTGAGGGCAACATTTGAAGCAACGAAAGCAACCATCCTCCTAGATTTGAACGAGCACATAAGACAATTAAGGGGTTAGTCTGTTAAACTGCTCCAAATTCTTTTTTTTTAAACAGCTACCAAAAAAAAACTATTCAAGATATCGATTTGAAATGTTACATACATTTTTATTGCAGTTAAAAGTTAACATTTTGATTGGAAAAAATTATTAGAAAACAAAATGGCGACCGCCCCAATGGATCGCCGCAGCACCGTCGAAAAAAAAAATAATTTGCGCCTCGTAAATTCCTGGACAAAATAAGCATCTGTAAACCAGCTACCAAAAATATTTCATTTGTTTTGAATATAAAGGACTGCACGGGCCTAAATTTAGAGCCCTAAAGCGATTAAAAAAATGTAGTATACTTTTGAACATTTTTTTGCGTTTTTTCAATAAAAAAAAATGTTTCCCAAATCGTCAAAAAAATTTTTTTTGTTCTAAATTTAGGTCCGTGCAGTCCTTTATACTCAAAACTAATGAAATATTTTTGGTAATTTGTTCACAGATGCTTATTTTGTCCAGAAATTTACGAGGCGCAATTTGCTTTTTTTTCGGCGGTGCTGCGGCGATCCATTGAGGCGGACGCCATTTCGCTTTCTAATATTTTTTTCCAATGAAAATGTTAACTTTAAACTTTAATAAAGATGCACGTAAAATTTCAAATCGATATCTTGAATAGTTGTTTTTTTTTTGGTAGTTGTTTAAAAAAAAAGTTCATTTTGAGCAGTTTAACAGTGGACTAACCCCTTAAGCATAGAATTAATTTTTTTTATTACATCAAATCTCAAAGGAAACATAAAAGATAGAGTTTTGCTTATTTCTAGTCAGTACTTACTGATGTTTTGTTGTTCTCTTTGTGCCAATTTTATGTACGAACCGAAGCATGTGTTTGGTACCATGTTTTCATTACATAGCTTATTTATTCCAACGCTCACAATCAACTCAAATTACTAAGAAAACAAGTCGTCTTCGCATTCAATCTAGAGTTTTCCTCCTGCGTAAGAAAACATTGGTCCTAATTGCCCTAATTAATGTGCGCATTAATAGTCCAGCTGAATCGAATGCATTCGCTGTACAATGGATTTGCGAAGAAAAAGCAATCTATTGCAGATACGATCAAAATTCTTACTTAAATCTGAATATTGATTACATCGGGAAATAAGAGCGATCGAACAACTTAAAAATAAGCTTTTTCATCAAATTCAATTGCAATTACTAATGTCGTTGATGCGCCTTATTATTTCAAGTTATAAAATAATTTGCTGTGTTTGCGTTATGCTAGTGTGCATACGATCGTACTAAATAGGCAAACTATCAGGTGACGCAAGACCACGAATCGAATTGCTATTGTTTGCTTATAGAGTCACGTTTAAGTGCATTACGCGATGCATTGGTTATTTCATTACAATTAGAACGCTAAATGCTTCTACATTGTACACCGATTTTAACGGTTTTCGACGGCAATCGGCCATACTGTGCTTTTCAAAAAAAATTTTAATTTAAACATTCTCGCTCAAACCATTAAATATTTGTTATATAAATCTGTTAATGACTTGTACAATCGAGTAAACAACTAATGATTTCTATTGAACGAAAACCAAACGGCGACTTCGTGCAGCGATAAGCTTTATCTCATTGCGTTGTCTTCAGGCCATAACATTATTTGCTCCGTTGATTCTTGGTAAGAGCTGTAATGAATAATTGAAGAAATGATGTATGTCTTTAAAAGTTCGTAAAAAGACACACGCATTTCTTATGAGAAGTTTTCCATAATGAACTCAAACGAATTAATTAGCATCTAATCGAGAAGAGTTGACGAAAAAAAATCATGTGGTATTCGAATTGATGCAAATGTGTGTGGTATGTCATACTAAAATTGTATAAGAGTTTAATTCGTTTTACACTGATTCTAAACTGTTGCATTATTTCAAATATAGATTCACTGGCTACTAGAATAACTAACTTCACGCGATATTGAATTTCATCGCTGAAGCACAAAATGAATTCCATTAATTAACCACAAAAATGCTATCCATTTCTCTTATATGAATAAATTTAATTTTTTATTAAACTCATTGAGTCAAATACAACTAGTTGCAAGCTTGTCTAAGTATGCGGAACATATTTTTATGGTTGAATGATGTCATTAGTTTGTGAAACAACAGGCTACGAATATGATTAAATCAATTTGTAAAGAATATGTCTGAAGATCTATCTTTCAATCAAATTCTAGAAAAAGAATCTCGTTAAGAGAAATTATGTGTATAAATTCTTAATTTAATGTAAAAATCAGCTCAACTTTGTACCCATAGTGGTAAATAATATTTATTTCAGTTCAATGAATACGAAGAGGATTAATTGATTTGTAGCCATTTTCTGTTTGATTTGTGAAGTTGATGGTAATTTATAGTATATTTTCATGTTTCATGACAAATCTGTTTTCTCGAGGAGACTGATTGTGGTGGGATGAAATCCGGGAAAGGAGTAGTGACCTTCACACTCTACATTCTTGGATATTTAAGGCGGTCGTCTAGTGTGTCAGATAATAAAAATCGATTTTTTTCATAAATAACATCTAAAACATGTATAGAAGATACACGATTTGTTCAAACTGCTGCCATGATATCTTGAAAACTATTTGATTGATTCTGCGCTAATTTATACAGCATATTTAGAACATATATAACTACAAGTTGACCTAAAATAATTAAGATTGCTTCATTACTTTTCATTTTACAAGCTACACAAACCCCCCAAAAACACGAAATTTTTATTTTTTTTTATTTTCTAAAACTTAATTTTACTTCCACGTAGAGTCTCAAGTCTAAAGATCAAAACTGCGTTAGGTTTTTTGATTTCACATAAGCAGAACGGCCGAAATCATGGCAGTAGTGGAGCACTTCTTTTTATATATGTGTTCCTGTAGGGCGGTGTATCTCCGACTATTTTGTATATGACTTCAAAAAATGCACAAAGTTTGTTTAAATGTCAATAAAATGATATACAATTTATAAATTAATGGTTTGTCAAAACAAATTCCCCAAAAAAAGCATTAAAATACGGCCCTCACACTAGACGACCGCCTTAACCAAAATCGAAGACGTTATACATATAACAAAGTTCCAACTAATAATAAAAGTCCTTTTTGGTCTACCATTAAATCTAGGCTTAGCAAGATCATCAAGGAAACTTTTCACATTTCCTATATTCAAGAAGAATTCAAAATTTTCTCCTTCTCCTCGAGATATACATAATTTTTTGCTGACATTTTCAAGGAGGTTTAGCCCAGTCAGCATCCCAACATTTTATCAATTCCCAGCTGTGAATTGGAACAATTTTTGCTCACGATATAACCACATCGAACTGCTATTATGGAGCTTGAAAGTAACAATAGATCTAATCTCCTTCTTACCATTCCTATACGATGGAAATAGCGAAGAGGAGAGAGAATTTTTAAATATAATATGCATTGGCGCGACATCAGTTGCTTTGCACACCTGGTATTTAGGAAAGGTGATCAACTCGGTGCAGTCTATAATGACTGCGGCAAAGCATTTGGCCGAGCTGATCATTACAATTTGATCTCCAAGCCGCAGTGATTCGAAATGGCAGGGCCTCTATTAAAGTGGCTTAACACCTACCTGCCCGAACGCTTACAATTTGTGTAATTTCACGAAATTATTTCTGAGAATAATAGTCGTGTTTTTTTGCTCCCTGTATCCATAACAGAACAGACGCATTGGAAACAATAAAACTCCTGTCCCAGGGAGTTCACTGACACAGGAGTTCACTGACACAGGAGTTGTTGTTGTTTTCAATGTTGTTTCTATGTATAGGGAGAGCAAAAAAACACGCCTAATATTTTCATGTTAGACCTAGTGTAGGTTTTATTTTTTTTTATTTACCAAACAATGCATCATACACAATAGGAAAAAAGTGTTAACATTGCATAAAATGCATCCTTCACATCATCATCGTTTGAAAATTTCTTATCACGAAGTTCCTTTTTCATTTTTGGAAAATGATAATAATCGCTGGAAACTAGGTCAGGGCTGTAGGGTGGGTGATCTAAACTATCGAAGCCTACCTTATGCTGAGCAGCCAACGCAAAACTACTCTTCTCTTCCCTAGTATTCTCTCGTTATGGAGATGCCTTTACTTTAACAGGATCCCTTTTGAATCTCAAAAAACGGTCGTCATGAGTTTTTCAACAGACTGTGACACCTTAAACTTCTTGGGTAGTAGTGTGCCTTTTTTATGCCACTCAGGGTCATAATGCTGAATCCAAGTCTTGTTTCGAATAACGGTTCGATTCAATACTCCATCATCGTTTTCACCACAGAGGTCCAAAAACGCACGACATCACCTTGCGTTGACCTTAGACATGCCAAGATGATCGTGCAAGCTGTTTCTTGTTTAGTCTAGCATTTTCCAATATCACTTCTTCGAATTTTTGACAATTTCCGGAGTGGTCACTTCGATTGGTCGCCCTGGTTGTGAGTCGTCTTCAAGTGAGTCCCTTCTTGGTTTAAAAAGACTGTGCCACCTATAAATAATGGTTTTATCAGGAAAAGAGTTCCCGTTATGCGTTACCATATACCAAGGTTTGAGTGGACTTTCTTTGTTTGGTAAGGAACTTTATAGCTGCACGGTTTCCTCCATATTTTACACTATCTTCCAGATTGAGTTGCTTGGTGAACGATAGTTTAAAAATTAATGGTTCGATTAAAATAAAACTTCCTATTTATACTTATAATGAGGCTCTGAACTCATTACGTTTCATTAAACTACCCTCATTAAGTACGGTAACCCGAGAACAGCACAATAGAAATTTTACTCAAGGAAAACAAATAGACACCTTAGAGCACTAGACGACCTGGATCTGACGAGTCCAGGATGACTTAACGAGCAGATGAACCGATTAACAAGAATCTTAGTATCAGATTTGAAATACGTGTGCCCGGAAAAGCCCGTAAGAAAAAACGCTACCTTATGGTGGAATGGTGAACTTACAGAGGCTAGAATTCGCACAAGAAGGGCGTTTAACAACGCAAGGCGGTCCGAACACGTTGAAGACTGGGATCGATACAATCAAGAGCTGTCGCTCTTCAAAAAGAAGATAAGATGAGCCAAGTGCCACTCATGGAGGGAATTCTGTGAGAACATTGAAGGAAGTACAGAGCCAGCTAGAATCAGGAAGGTTCTCCCGACGTACCAACGTTTTTGCGAAGCAATAATGAGGATTGGGTGGAGGACCTGAAAGAATGTCTGGGCATGCTACTGGAAACTCACTTTCCGGAATCGGCTTACACGGCACCGGGTGAGGAAGTTTTTCGAGTAACCCACCGGCCGTCTTCAAGTGGCAGATTAGGTCAAAATTGAATGGGCTATAGGCACATTCCGATCTTACAAAGCTACAGAGATTGATGAGATATCGTCCATCATGCTTCAAAAAGCTGACAGGACCATTCTCCCCATCGTGCAGCGTATTTTTGCCGCATGCCTTCGCCTCGGTGTAGTACCCGGGCAATAGACAAAAGCTAAGGTGCATTCCTGGTAGGTTGAATCATCATTACGTGAACTTTAGACCAATTAGCTTAACATCGTTTCTGCTCAAAATACTAGAGAGTTTTGTTGATCTACACATCAAAAGCTCGATTGATATTTAGCGGGCAGATCAGTAGAAACGGCATTACACAAAGTTGTCGGTACAATAGAAAAATCCTTACAGCAAAAGAAATGCACGTTGGCAGCCTTCTTAGACATTGAGAGGGCCTTCAATAATGTCACTGTTGCGAGTATCATCGATGCCTTGGTTCGATATGGAGTGGATAAAACGCTGGCGACCTGGGCATCGGACTTGCTCAAAAATAGATAGATTAAGGGAGAAAATAGTCGGAACCGAAACACCACAAGGAGGGACGAAATGCTGGAGAATTTAAAGGCCCGTGGCCTTGAGGTGGTGGCGTATACCGATGACATTGTAATACTTGTGAGCGATGCGTTCCCACAAACTTGGTCGGACCTTATGCAATCGGCGCTGGACCATATCCAAATCTGGGCCAGAAGAGCTAGTCTTAGGGCAAATGCGACAAAAACCGATTCAGGAGCTAGTTATACTTATACACAGTACTATGGTCAATTGCTGACACCACAAGCAAACTAGGTGCTACCGTATGGGCCAAAATAAAGTCCGAATGGGAAAACAGGATGGACTGCAGGGGGGCCAGAACGTTATCGCCATCACCTGGGGCCCTATTATGATTCAAATTCCGAAATCGGAATTCGTAAAATTTTCCGACTCGCCAATTGTCGGAATTTCATATTATGATCTATTCCGAAATCGGAATTTAATCGATTCCAGATTTCCAATATATTTCCAATCAAGTGTCAAAATACCTATTTAAATTTAAAAAAGAGGACGGAGTTTCAATGTTTCTTGCTAACATTCACTCTATCTCTATTTATTTTGCTTTGCCTAAGTATGGTCAGTCGGAAATAACAAAAATAGGGATTAAAATTTAATAAAAATCCGCCAGAATCCGCAAAAAAATCCGACAACAAATGAGCTGTCGGATTAGACAACTCGCCTTCGGAATTTACAATCCGAAGTTGGCGGATTCCTGTGCAAATAGCAAATTATAATACGAAAATACGATATCGTATAAATTCCGCTTTCGGATTTTGATTCATAATAGACCCCCGGATCTAAGCAAAAGCAGGAAACCGCTCAAGCTCAGCAAAAACTGCTTGAGAGCGACGGTCGGCTTGCTCACAGGGCACTGCCTTACCGCATCTGCGATTGTCCGGCCCTAAACAATAAACGCCTCAAGGGTTTTGGTTCTTACCAATTTCAAGAGTTAGCAGAGCTGGCTAATATCGTCACGTTGAGTCAGCTGATTCAGTTTGGCGAGGCGCTCACTTGGCAGCTCTAACAAGCCAACGGGGGGTGGCAAATGGACCCAAACTGACGGCCTAATGCTAGCTGGGTACCCGGCAACCCTCTTTACTACCTAACCTAATGACCTGATTTCTCATTCCGCGAACTTAATGACCCAACCCCGTAGCTTAGCTGTATGTGTATACGCGGGATAGTGAGAAGAATCATTTGAAATTGACATCATCGCGCCATCTATGCATCAGTGTTCTAAGTCAAATACGACTTGAATCAAGCATTTCTCTTACTTTAACACATTCCCTTGTTTATCAAAGATGAATAGAAATTATGAAAGAAACACCAAAAACAAGCGTACTATTTATTGTTCTTTGTCCTATCTTCACTCCTAAAATTTTTAGACATGTTCTTGGTAATGGTTTCGTTAGGAGGAGTAAAGATTTCTTGGACTTCCACGTTTCTCTTCTGTCACCATCTCTCGGATGAAGAAGTGTTAAATATGGTTCATTCTGTGCGTTGAAACACTGGGTGTTGAGCCAGTCTACAGAATTGTCGACTCAGATGACGGGAAAATTTTTGATTTTTATAATTTCTCTGAATAGTCTGTTTAGCTAGATTATCTATTTAATTCCTCGTTCGCTACGAATATTTCTGCTTCAGTTGTTCGGGTTGCCACAACTGCTTGTCGTTGGATTCATCAAGAAACTGCTCCTTCGGAATACTTTACTCGGACTAAAGACGTTGAACGTCCAGTCTTTGTACATCCTCCGAAGTCTGCATCATTATGATTTTCTCAGTTTTTTCAAATTTATTCACTGTATTCAATATTGTTTGCTGTGAGGTACGATTATGACGACCATAATCTCCTCGTAAAGCGCGAAATGTGGACACGACAGAATCAACGTTTTTGAAGTAAAATTTAATAATTTTTACGCGTTGTTCGACTGTTAGACGATCCATATTATGAAAATAAATAAAATGCCAAACCTTCAACTAAATAAATGACATCGTGGTTGACCTGTATCTTTGACAGATGTCGGTATGCAGGGTTTTACTTTTTCAAGCAGCCTGTACATCTGTTTCAATGACTCTGTAGAGAAATTTCACTGGCTCCTCAGCTTTAAGTTTCTGCACCCTTGTGTTGTTGAGTTGTAAATTCTGTATCAAATACAAATTGATACTGTTACTTCTTTGTCACTGTTACTTTTATGACTTTTTTATCTATAGTGTTGTCAATTATTTGTTAATATTGCCGTCAGGATTTTTTTTAATTGATAAATCCACCTACATGGGATTGCTTTTGCACCTGGCGATCTGTCAAAATCCAGATATGATTTCCTGTCAAAGGCGATGGATCATGGTCTTTCCCCATTCGACTGAATCCTCACTCTTGGGGCATCTTCGTAGGTTCCAAGATTCTCTGTCACTTGATTTGCAAATTCCTCCACTGTCTTGGCGTAATTTTGCTTAGGCTTCTTCAAAACTATTTCCAATGTCTTTTCTTCAATGTTAACCAATGTATGATCATAATATTCTCCTTTAATTCGTGGCCCATCATCGTCGTCCTTTTCTTGGATCTGATCTTAATTTGTATTTTCGATATTTTTCAATGGTAGCTTTAGGCTTCACATTCCTTCGTCTTTTAACAGAATTATTTGGTGATTGTTCAGAATATAGATTCTGTAACTACCACTTTCACTGCCTTTTTGTCCATATTATTTTTCTTCGTACTTGGTATGTGGACGTAGCAGGAAGATATAATGGTGTGGACATGTCTGATTCTGGGTTTCTTCTAGGGACTGACTCCTTTTTTGACGATTTTCCTGTTCTATTGAGAATGTAAAATGCTGCCGTCTCTAGATCTGCCCCTATCGCATCTGGAAATTCAATTTCACTGCTTGAGTATTTAAATGTCCTTGTCATCTCGACAGTCACCATTTTGCTTAGTGTGTATGGCGCTATCAGACTATTCTTGATTTTGATCTCCACTTCGCAATCAAATTTTCCTCCATTGTCACTTAGTATCTCTTTAATATTGCGCCCGAGTGTCTTCCAATGTGCTAAAAACTGTTTTAACACAGCTTTAATATCTGTTAATGATGAAGCCATAACGGAACTTTGTACAGTTTGTAAAGGTTTATAATTTGTATAGTTGTTTTTGGACATATATTTTTTTTTTGCTGAAAAATTCACAAAATGGGCTTATAACATCGATTGTAACAAGTTCTCCTGGTTTCGACGAATTCGGCATTTCTCTTACCAGCTTCACGGATACCCTATTCTTTCTTGAACATCACTTCACATGTCGCTTGTTTTGCTACGTGGGTCGAAATATCCTTTCCATTAATCCAACAACAAGCAAAAAATTTGGTGCATAATTTGAACAGCGATCTTTGGATGACGCCTCGCCTATAACTCATTAAAGTTCTTAAACTCATTTCGTATTATTGAAGAATTTTATTTATATTACGTCATTACGATTACGAATAAAAGCTTTAATAAGCGAAATTTAATAAAAACTGGTTTTCGTGACCCGACATTGAATAAATATTTTCACGCACACGATTCGTAATGGATTTTGCACATAGGTTCTCTGATACCACAATAAAGGTAATTCCGTTGGGAAATTTTCACTTCACAAAGTTTAAAATGACTGTGCTATTATGTGTCATTTTTCATGATTTTCGCTCTGTAAATCACTAAACGAAATCTTTTTAATATATAAGAATAAATATTGATATTTTTGCAGTTTTTGTCTCCAGACATTGGTTTATAGAAATTACGAACACATCGACATTAGTTTGCATTAAATATTTCAATTATTGAAAATAATACCTCTAGCTAAAATCGGTGGCTTATTTAAAACATATATCAATATTAATGGAAATAATATGGATGCATCACTTTTATGTTTGCAAAGTATATTGACTCATTCCATTAACTAAATCTTCATCTAAAAAAAACAGGCACAACTAATTCCTATGATGCATAAACTTAACATCATCCCGCAAAACAGTTTCTGGGAAATTACCAACACCGACTTATCATAACTTTCGCTTCGAATCGTTCACTTATTTTGCACATTGCAATTACGACCACAAACTTGAAAAAAAACGTTCATTGTTTGTATTAAACAAACGAATAGAAGTGATAGCGCAATCAAAACCGACTGGAACATCACCATCGCCGTCATCATACAAAAAATAAATATAGAATGATTTGCCCTGGCCGCAATATGTGTTTTATCTACATTTGCCACCACAATGTATGGATAATTGCTAAGAAAAACAAACTAGAAATTTTTCGCGTATCACATATGAAAGTTACACATCCTTTCACCAAGATAATAAGTTTGTGATTTTTTTTTGCTTTTTATGTTTGTTTCGATAGTGAATTTGAGCGTTTTGAAAATGTTTTGAAGTTAGATTTAGCAATTTATGTGATTTTTAAAAGAGCGATTATTTTTTTTTAAATTATACTAAAATGATTACCAATGGAATATTTTTATTAGTTATGAAGAATGGTCATGAAATTGTGTTTTGAATACGATTTCAGGCAAGTATACCCCCATGTTTTCGGAGTGGCGGATTGTGTTAGTTTTCGTATCACTCTTTTGAGCGTTGAGGCTTATACCTCAGCAATAATGCACTTAAAATAGGCTCTGAATAATTTACAGTTTATCAGCATAATCGAATGGCATCAAATAACGTGGTCTGGGTGACCAATTTCCTGATCCATTTCTCGATATTTTCGTTGAATTGAATCAATGTCAATGGTTTCAGAGGTAATATGAGGCATATTGTCACCATGCTAAGATCACGTAAAGCCCGTACCAAATTCTTCTATATTTTCTAAGAAATGTTCACTTGCAACAACTTGCTGTACCATACACTCCACAGGAGAGAAGCCCACCAAGAAGTAGTGAAATGCCCGCGTAAGGTACTGAGATACCGAAGTGTATTCGTGGAGCTGGCGGAAGCAAACCTAAGGGCGAATATTAAGAGGGTGTGTCCACAGGGAAGCTTGCTATGGTCTCCACTGGCTGACGATCTTCTTGGGGCCCTCAACAGTGAGACCTTAATCGCTCTCAGATAAGCCGATGACATCACAGTAATGATAAGAGGCTCACATTCGGATACTATGGATCTAGAATGCAAAATGCTTTAAATAAAACAGCACAATGATGGGAAAAGGAGGGCCTATCTATAGCTACTCAAAAGACCCCGGAAAAGAAAAATCGAGATAGGAGCTCTAAAAATTAAGGGCACAGAGGTGCGTCTACAAGAGGAGGTAAAGTATCTAGGATTCCATCTGGATAGGAAACCCACCTGGGCAAGTTGTCTAAACAAAACGGCATTGAAGGTCAGTCACTAAGGCACTTTTGGCGAAAAAAAATAATCTTGAACTCAATTGAGGAGTGTCTCCAAGGGGCGGACACTCTGTGCATACAAAAATGTTAATAACAGACTTCAAAAGATGGCCTCCCTGCTGATTATAGAAGCAATAAGCTCCACCCAAACGGCAAGGAAGGAGACCCTTCGATACCTTAAAATCCAAGAGGAAGCGGCAAAACAGGCGATATACCTACAACAAGCCTGCAGGTACAAAACAGGAGACCTTAAAGATCATCTTAATGTTCTGGAGAACATAAGAGCTATAATAGAAATTAAATAAAGACTAGGGCAACCTTCGAGAAAAGGTTGAAGGTCACAGTACCATCAAGAAATAAATGGGAGAATTATCAACCCCTTTCGCAGAAAGGGGCGCAAATGTGGTTTACGGAAGTCTCGTAGATAGATTGTGGAGTGAGAGCAGTGATCGTAGGGCCCAGGTACAAAATGCACTTCTCCCTCCGTAAGTAGGTCACTATGTATCAAGCAGAATTATCTGCTATACTTAAGGCCACACATAAAATAAAGATAAAGAACTTTAAAACGGTTAGTATTAAGATCCTATCGGATAGCCAAGCGGTTTAAAAGGATATCAATCGCGATAAAATTAATTCAGCTATACTCTTAGAGGTGAGAGAGGCCCTAAATAAAATAGGGGCACAGAACAGTATCAAGCTTATATGGGTCGCTAATTATGAGGGGTACCAAGGAAACGAAGAAGCTAATACTAAGGTTAAAGAAGGTGCTAAATTGTCCTATTGGTCGCATTTAATGCTGGGGCTTTTAGAAGGCAGATACGGACAAGTAAATCAAAACATGACTAAGAATACGATCGAAAATGACTGGCTTAATGTAGAGGATTTAAAATACTCAAAAGACTACCTCAGCTTCGTTAAAAAAGAGCAAACGAGGCAGTGGCTCTCCGTAAAAGTAGCATAAGGGCTCTATGTGGAGCTTTAACAGGCTATCTTCCTTGCGAAAACGACCTTGCGGCTCTGGAGGCCATTCGGACCCGCTTCATACATTTATTCATTCATTCTGAAGACTACTTCACTCTAATGGATTGTGAAGTAATAACTATAGATCGCTTTAATATTCGTCTTGATTCCAATTATACATACAATTTCGCCCGTAATGTTGCCAGCGATGGGGGCTCGGGTGTGCTGAACGTAACGCTATCCTGTTGATTTCCAGACCATTGCATTACCTTCCTATTTTTCAGGCTATCGACTGGCGTCTGTGTAATCAAATATTCAGAGTAAACATGAATTTCCATTGATAGCCAAGCGGCTATTCTCACGAGACACAGTCACGGCTGGGCGTTGAGTTTAATGTTTTCGGCCAGAGCTATGGCTCAGAAGGGTGGTTCGGTCCACATCACAAGTCATACTGAACTATCCGCCATCGACTTAAAGGGGATAGCACAGTTTATTAAAGAAACCAGATGGTTCCCCAACTATAGTGATTAAGCGGCAGACGCTAACTGTGGTACCAAGACGGGCCTCTTCTGTGCTTAAGTATGTCTATCGGTAGTTATCTTCAGACTGATAGTCACTTTGCCTAACCTGCTCTGTAATGACACTGGCATTTAACTTTAAAATTACAGTCTTCTCAAGAATTTCCAAAAATATCTGAATTGTCACGCTGTTTCAAGTAATTTTGGCAATTTATTATATAATTGTTTTTCACTCTTGTACAATCACATGGAATATATCACCAAAATACACACCGTTTTGGGGGAAAACTTTACAGAAGTACTGAAAAACATGCTCCTACAGCGACCAAAAATCATGTTAGAGCATCTCCTTCACTTACTGAAAATGCTACTCAAACTACTTATTCACTCAAAACAAGGCAGCAGTAGCAGCAATACTATCTTCCGTTTTCCCCTTTATTTCGCTCTTTAAGTATGCTAAATCATCCTGTTCATTTCACAGAAAATAGAGGGTTTTTTGATGGAATCGACGTTGCCGTCAAAATAAAATGCGCAAACTGACCGTTGGTTCGGCTATGTCCCGGCCTACGAAAAATTCACAACCGAAACGAGTCACTCCGCCAGCTGTACCTGAGATTCATCGACACTCAGGAAGTAGTTTTGGATCGGCCGGTTATTCGTCTTTAGAAGACGGAGGTTTTTCACAGCCAAGAGATAGTCCAGCTGCATTATCAATGAAGGATGAGAACACGGAATATGGTAAGTGTTGGCATCATAAGAAAATATGTTCGATTAGCTGTCCACTAATAAAACATTAATTTTGCAACATCAATTCAACAGCCTTTACATTTCCGACATTTCCGCCGGGTGAGCCATTGACCCACAAAACAGCCGTATATCTTCACCAGCAACTGGCCCTGCAAGAAGATCAGGGAATTGATCTGACGCAATCGCCAGGTCGCGATAGTCCAGGCAGTTCGTCGGGATCGGCTGGGTCGGGTTCGCGTCATTCAACCGCAAGCCTAGATTCGGGTCGAGCTTCATCTTACATTACCGGCGGTGGAGCATCGACTCGCGGACCTCTATCCAGTCCAAGATGTAGTGTCAGCTCATGCTCGATCGGCAGTGTGGATAGGATAAGTCAACGCGGGGAAAATGATTTTGTGATGGACTGGTTGATGGATATAAAATTTGAAAACTACGCACCACTGTTTGTTGATGCCGGATATGATTTGGGAACGATTTCACGCATGACCCCCGAGGACCTGACAGCAATTGGTATAAAAAATCCACAACATCGAGAGCGCATTAAACAGCATATTGATAACTTACGACTGCCGGATCGCTTGCCGCACTTTGTACCAGGATCGATAGAAGAATGGCTGCGGCTACTTCGTCTAGAGGAATACGTCCAACCCTTACTCGATCAAAATTATAAAACAGTACGTGATGTAACTCAAGTGACATGGGAAGATCTCGAAGATATTGGAATTGTGAAACTGGGGCACCAGAAGAAGATCCTGTTAGCCATAAAACGTGTTAAAGATATCATTAGTGGTAAGTGGAATCCTCATCAGCAGATGAGACAACTGAGGGGCAAGAGCTTGGAGTCGCTGGAAGACATTAGCGAGCGAAACACCAGAGGAAACTTAACTTTTAGCCATTACTCAACTGATACTTACTATTATGGTCCTCCGCAACAACCGCAACAGGCCATGAGCAAGTCGATTTGTATGAATGCCAGCGGCGTGCCATACCAACATATTGGCAATTTCCAGTGGAGACGCTCCTATGATGATGGCGACATTACGCCCACAAATGAAATCGCAATTGATATGGGTGATGGACAGGGCGGCGGTGGGACGCTGCCGCGTCAGCGCAGCAGTTCAAGAAGCCGTCTGGCCGATCGAGCGAGTCCCGCGACAATAATTATTCATACGCCACACTCTGGCGAATATTTGCAACCAGACAATAGTCCCATAATGCTTGCCAATCCACACTACGGTTCGACCTTCAGCCCTTTGGCTAACAAGAAACAGGCTCCGGAGCCGCCCCGTCGCCAGTGCAGCATTCGAAATATGAAAAGCAATAATATACAGGAAACGCAACCATGCAACTACAAATATCTACATTATGATCCATTAGTTAATAACCAGGCACGCAATCAACATCAAACACAATACATTCCTGGCGCTGGACCGTCATCCGCAATGGTCGCATCATCTCATCAGCAGCCGATCTATGTTAACTATAACGTACAAACGCATCAAACAACAGCAGAAATTCATTGTGATAGAACGCACGATAGCAAATCAAATTCGAGTATCGATTCAATCGATACAATTCCATTCGCGAACGAAAACACAGGCACTATCAAGCAACGCTTGTTGAATCGCCAGGAGATCTCGTCATCACTATCACTGTCATCATCTTCGTCATCATCATCCACCAACACCGTAGCGAATATGTCACAATCTTTCCATTCATTCAAAAAATGTGATAAGCACAGTCCTCCTTCGCCAGCCACGCTTTCGCCAACCATCTTGGTCTCAAACACTCCAAACGGCACACCGGGGAAAATACCACCGCCGCCACCTCCAACCAACGTGGAAGTTCGTTATCATCATTCAGATTTAGTTGATGATCAGACGGCGACAATTATTATGTCCAATGCTTCCGTACCAGCCCCAGTCGGGGGTGGTGTAACGACAGTCGCAAATGACTCAACAAATGTCCTAAACGATATCGGTAACATGCTAGCGAATTTGACTGATGAGCTTGATGCCATGCTTGAAGAGGAGAAACGTGCCGGAATAAATGATAGCGAGTAAACATTTAAGCGATTAAGGGAGTTTAAGGGAACTTAAGTACTTTTCATAATGTGGGAAAACACAACACAACGGAATTAGTCGGGAACTTTGTTTTCGTCAGGTTTCGGAGCTGAAATTATTTGAATATCTTTAAAAAGCAATCTTTTTTATGATGGGAAGACTGAAACACAATTACTGTTTTATATTTTTGACATGATAAATTTTTGTACGCATTGTTTGTTATAATTTTCTAGTATATATATTTATGTATAAAGGATGTTGATTGCCAGAATAAGACTGCGTTACTATTCAATTGCGACAGTAGACGACAGGCCCTTATAACATACTTGCTTAAAAACAGGTAAGTCAACTCCAGTCAGTATATTCTCTACATGCGAATATATTGATCAATGTATCTTTTCAATTCACGCCCAGCCTATACTAAGTAGAACTAACATATTGTATATCAACTCCGAAACTTGACAAGACCGTTCCCAAAACATTCCGAAATCAAGGAAAACAGAAACTTTACTAAGATGGAACATAACACGCACAATCTGTTGTGCTAATCTCTTATATATTACTACATTTATATAAAGGAAAAAAAAATCAATATATTAATGCAAATGGCAGAATATAATCGATTATATTATATTAAATGATTAAAAAATATATTAGTTATATACATATTAAGTGTCATGTTATACTAAAAGAAAAGAAAAAACTAAAAGGAAAAATATTATTGTATTTGAACAAGAAAAATCGAAACCAGAAACAACATGTTGTCCCAACTAGTTTCCTTTATGATAATTGAACGAAATTTTACGTTAATTTATAGGAACAAAATGAAATTTTGAAAAAAAAAAAAACAAAAACAAATTTTCTATCCGGTATCATTGCTTAATTTTCCATTCTTAAATATATTCCCAAAATATGCTATAATTTTATCGAAGCAAACAAAATGCATTTTATTATGTCATAAAATAATTTTAAAATATACATTTCTATTTTTTATACATACGCGCATATTTCTTATAATTTTGTTTCAACTGCCTTTTTAATGTGTTTAGTTTTTAATGAAAACAGGAAATAGAAAACAAAACAAACAAAAAAAACGATGGTTTAGTATACTTAACTAACAAATAAAATTTAGAACGAAACGAAAATAACGCGAAATTGAGAACTATATATTCCAGTATAAAATACAATATATACAACACTATTGTAAAGCAAGAAAATCAGAATGCAAAACATGGTTTATTAAAAACAGCAACAACAACAACTATATACATACTTATATACTTGTTTTAGATTTTAGTTATTATATACAAATGAAAAAGATGAAAAACGAATAAGAGAAATAAGAAAAAAACAATGTTTAGATGTCTTATGTCAATTTTTTATTGCTTTTAGAAAAATTTAAATACAAGAGGTGAAAAGTAAATGATGAATCTGTTTGGTTTGATTTAGTTTAATAAACAACTTTTGATTTACTCAAAATGGAATTGAAATGTGCATTTGAATTTGCAATCAATCTGTTGATTTTTCGGGGGGCTAATAATATTTTTGGCAGAATGATTGAATCTATCAATGGAACAATATTATTTTATTTCACAATTAACATACAGATAATTCTGATTATATCTGATAATGTTGCTGTTTAAAGCCAGTTTTAAAGTTGAGTTGGATGGATGCCTAGCTCCAGAGCATTTTACCGTCCTTAGAATAAAAGCCCTATCTACATTTTAGTCACTTCGGAAATGTTCAGTAATTTGTGTTTTTCTGCAGCATGCAGATATATGGAGAGGACATTTTTCACTATTGATTTTAACATACTTGCTCACAAGATAGGTCATTCATATTTTGTAGAATGATGTAATAGATCATGTAGATTCCAAACCCGGTGTTAACTCAAAAATGAAAAAAAAAAAAACAGATGCGTTTATGATAAACATGGCAAAATTATCGTCCTTATTAGCCTTGGCAAAGTCGACTGATAGTAAGTGAAATACCTTCCAAATGACAGTGCTGGAGCTTTTGAGGACCAAGTTTCGCAGAAAGTATTACGAAATTATATGTACTTAAAAGTAGGATAATTTGGTATGTTGGAGCATAATTTAAACAGGAAACATTGTTTCAGGAAAATCATCTTACGTTACGAAAATCATCTTGGCGAGTCAATAACGAAAGATGGTTAAGTATAGTTCGTCGGGCAGAGTATTCCAAATAAGGAAAGTTATGTTTATAAAGAAGTGTGGGCTTAAACGTATGGGCTCCATAGACGGATGAATATGTGCGCGAACTTAATGTGGGAACGAGTGCATTTTATTGTTAATGTGAATTTATCTTTCAGGTAATTGTCACAGTGTAACTGACATCGGGTGATTTGTTCGACAGCCAAGATCGGCAGAACTTGCCCGATTATTTCAAGTAAAGGCAAGCCAATTCAGCTGGCCTCAGTTTATCCGATAGCAATGGCCGATCACATCGGCGAAAGCTGACCTGATAGCTCGGAAATATTTCAAAGCGTCAGCATACAATAGACAAGGGTGAATTCCAAATCAGTTTGTATTTATCCGCCGATTCAACAGAGGCTAAAGCTAAACATATTTTAACATAACTTCAATCAAGCTATATATTACGAAAAACGCATGTCCAATTGAAGAGAAAGGTTTTTGGAACACTGAAGATGCCGCGAATCACAACGGAGATATGTCAAGATGACTGTGGAATGAAATTGGGACTTGTTTTTATGGAAACTACAAGTGAGTACCGGTCAAATCTTATCGACTATGGTTTCAATAATTTTAATCGTATAAAATCAAAATATGTTGCATAAAATCAAAACCTTATGTTTTGAAAAAAGATTTCGATGAAGAAAAAAACCAAAAAATGTAAAATGAAAGAAAAATTATTTTCTTTCTGGATACCCGTTAGTTAATAATTAGTACTGCGTACAATTGGTACAATTTAGTTACACAAAAGAGCCAGGTAAGGAGCTGGGCTCGAGAATATTCGATGCGAAAGCTAGCGTATACCTCTTACGGTTTACGTAAACCTCCCACGGTAACACCGTATACCTCCTACGGTATACGGCTGTAATTTTTCAACGGCTTCAAATTTCGAAAAATTATTTTATCCACGTCTTCTATCCATGTTTTAGATGTTATTTATGAAAAAAAATCGGTTTTTATTATCTGACACACTAGACGACCGCCTTAAGTATTTCTTTAAAGGATATTCTTTTCACCTAATAGCACTTGCGATTCATATTCATTTGTTTCTATTAATGGCTTGCGAAGCGTCTGCTATAATCCTCTATATAAATTTATATCTGACATCAGCATTACCTAGAAGATGAACAAGAAAATTATAATTGAAAATTTTGAATCCTGAACGACTGGGGCATTTGATATGCTTCTTGTCAATGCTTTCAATACAATTGGCAAAATTCACTATGAATTGATTGGCCAACAAGCGGCAAAAACAAAAATCGACAAAGAGCAATCTTCAAATTCACTACGCAAAAACGTACGTGAATAATCAAAAAAGGCTTTTCTAATCTGTAAAAAAGAGATTACGGCTGATGCGAAATCCCTTTCATGATCTAGTTCAACCAGAAAAAGAAAAGAGAACATACTTATTGTATGAACTGAAAATAAAAAATGAACCGTGAAGATTATTTTCATCACGAGTCTACTTTCGTATCTACGTTCTATACCTCAGCAGAAGAAATTTGAACCACGTAAGCAAGTGCACCCAAACGCATCTTTAGGCAGTTCTTCTGAATGCTCCAACTGGCGTAGCTACACTTTACCTAGTCCGCAACAGCGCAATACGTGAAGAATTTGAATCTGCTCGCCAAATCATCATAAACGCTGACCAAGCAGAACTCGATAATTCAATACGTTTCGAGCGTTGACTTGGATTACAATTTTCTTCTTTACTTTTAAAAATTTATGGCTTTTTGCCACATTTATAAGATACATATTAATGAGTTGATCTTTACAAAGTACTTTTTGTTGTTATTCAAGGAAAACATTGCCAATAATTGTGTCGTGTTTCGTGTGTTAAACAACATTTGTCATTTTGATTTTATATTGATGCACCATTTATTATTGATGATTTTATATTGATGCACGACTGTGACCGTAGCCTTAACAACAGCAAATGCACTGATTTGCGCACATGTTTGGTCCTCTATGGAGACACACTGTGAAGACCGGAGAACAGTTGCATATTTTAAGATTAATCTAATATGAGATGGAAACAAATAAAAAAAAAGAGAGGACTGAAAGGTGGAGAATGATTGAGAGAATCTTAAAAACAGTCGAACATGTTAGACGCTCCTAGATTCCTGACATGCTTCGGGGAATGTTGCAGGTGTCCATTTATTAAATAACTGTACATCAGTAGATTCGCTTTTTGGGCAAAACCATTGCGTGGTATTTCTGAATATTTAGCACAAGCTTGTTGGTTGGACACCAATATTCAAGTATGCGCATGTTGGACTCTGCATTCCTCGATGGATCTTACTATTTCAAAAAGTTTAAGGTCACTGGCTTTCAAATGAATGTCTTCACTCGATAATAATACAAAAGTTATAGTATAATACAAAAGGTTCCCGTAATTTCTGCAGGAGAATATTATGGCCCACATTGTTGAATGCCTTTGAAAAGTATTTTTATATGGCATGTATTTCAATTCGCTCATCAATTGATTTGACAACGGAATTTGTGATGTATGCTAAATTTGTGGACGTAAATCTATTGCTGCTCACGACAAAAAAGTGACCATATTCGTTGATGATAATATGTCGCTTCAAAACTTTGGAGAAAGCTCGAAGAAGTGATATCGGGCGGTTATTGACTGCACAAGAAAGATCTCGAGATCCAGAAATTGAGTGTATAAGAGCTGTTTACCAGGAAGTAGGAAATATTTGTTCAGAAAGGGGATTTTCACTGGGTTTTTTCAAAGAAATCGTTGGAAGGCCATCCAAGCCGGTACTGGATGATGGTTTCAGGGTTTGGTTTCAATGCCCGATGAAGTCAACATAGCAATCGGAAGTGATCGATTGCCATGAAGTTCAATAGAAATAACGCTTGCAGGAGATAAGGCATAAATAGATGAGATATGCAGAGGAAGGTTCACAATATGTTTGAGGAGTAGTGGAAATTTGGGCACCGAATTTGTAGTATGTGGTGATAACTCAGTAGTGCATGTTTGCGTGTAGTGGAACTAAAATGGTTTCAGGTTACCTGTTTGTAGAGAGAATTCTATTTGTGGTAAATGAGATAATTTATTATGTCTGTATTGCAGCAACCCTCAGTTTATTGTAGCCATCTAGATGAAGTGGTGAACCATATCGCTTAAATTGTTCTCAGTACTCGTTTTTGAGGTGAAAGTTTCAATTGATAAAATTATTAAACCAAGAAGATTTGTTTTATCCTTGAGAATATGCAATTGAAATAATTTGAGGAAAAATTGTTTCCAAAATGCTGTAAATTGTCACATGATAACGGTGGCAGTGTATTACCGAAAGAGCTTAAAAGAGAGTGCAAGCGGTCATAGTCATCGCGAAAAAAAGGTGGATTTAAGACTTTGAAGTAAGGAATCTAAGCAAGAGGAAAATATGTATAACAATTTCTAAAGGAGAATGAGTGAGTCAACTCTTATACACCGAAAAATAGCTTTCTAAATTTCGAACTGATCGATAGGAATATTAAAGAAGACAAGATCCAAAATGTTATCCAAGTGATTCTGAACAGAAGTAAATTGGAGAAGTTATTCATAAAAGCGCTTAAGTTTGCGAAAGTGATTCTAAAGTAATTTGACTTAGATTTAGTCAGCGCTGTAACTGAAGACCAATGAATGTTTAGTTGGTTGAAATTTTCCACAAAGTATAAATTTGGAGTTTGGAAACAAGATTTCCTCTCTACCACTAAGGGACTCCTAGTACTCGCCATAAACGTTGACACTACTAGCACAAAGAAAGTAGACGTAGGAGACAAAAATTGAATCATAATCCTTTTTATGCGGAAAGTAACACAATCGAGCAAACGGTCTAATGAGCAAGATGCAACATCGGCGGAAAGCACGTTTTTCAGAGCAATTAGTACCAAGCTTTGGAAGAACTATTTGAAATAAACAGCGGAGTATTTGTTAGCTAATAATTAGCAGCTTAAAATGTCTGCGTTAAGCCAGGTATCGGACAGGCAAGTTATATCATGCTGTGCTTCTAATACTGCAAGCTTAAAGTCGACTAGTTTGGTCTTCAAGCCTCTTGCTTTTCGTTGGTATGATTTAATCTTTTTGACTGGTAGCTATGTGGGCGATTCTGTTTTATCGTAGTTAAGTCCTAGTTCCTAGTTAAGTCCTAGTTAGGGCGGTTAGAAAGATTGTCAAGCAATTTTCGGATAGGCGAGTTGAAATGAGTTTATCAGTTGATTCTGTATGCCCATCTTTTGTAAGTCTGTGGTATACAAGAGGTGTTGGAGCAAAATCCAAATTATCAACAAGTTACAGTATCTTGTTTGGCTCGGCATTATAATAAGACTTGAAATAAGCATATGCTTGAGGGGAACCCCAACACTTTTTGTATCACACACGATATAAAAAGTTTCGTTTCTTTCGCAGATAGGTGTAAGCTAGGATACAAAAAGTGTTCCTCTCGAAATCATGCAAGATTTCCTCGGATGTCTAACTAATCAAAGAAGAGAAAAACTAAAAATCGACGTTGGAATATTATTAATGATTTACTTCCCAAACAAGTTATCAAGAATTCTATTTTCATCAAATTTTCGTACGAAAAATCTTCAATAATAGTTCCCACATGATAAAAAAGATCACATTTGTCGAACTTAGTCATAATTCCATTGATTCTCGGGCTCATCAAAACCATTCAACAGGAAACACATTACATTTCGTTAGGACATAAAGTGTGTGCATATAAAATACAACATCTGCTCTTTTATCTTTTCGACGATCGTTTGCGTCGTCCTATTTATAGATATGTTAACTTGTTGTGTTGTTCATCTTCCAAATTGGAGCAAAACAATTTGGACTGTGTACACGGCGTGAAAAAGCAGGAATATCAAAACGGGAAAATAACAACAAGTGATCGCGTCAAGGTTGTTATGTGTAGGTATGTACTCTCTAGTGGCATGAAATGAAGCAAGTCGTGGCGTTGAATACGATCCGTCGAATACAATATTTTTTGAAAGTTTTCTGCGATCAGTGCTCCATTCCAAACATATGAAATAAGTTCGAGATGTGAGATTATTTTTAGATTGATTTCCAGGACGCCTCTGCATGTACGTTTGTATTTAGTACACAGCGAGTTAAAGTTACGATTGTGGTGCTCAGTATATTCTATTGGGCGAAGAAATATTTATGGAGGTGTAGAAGGCCCTTTCAATGATAAATTTATGGAATTAGGGTATGTGTACGGTGGAATACGCATACATAAATGAAGTAAATAGATGCGCAGTCGTTATGTTTGTAAACATTTGAAATTAGGTTTGAACTGTAGTTTTGTAATGAGTATTATTATAAGCAAGCAGGTTTGTTGATGTTTCAATGGAAGGGAAAAAACCAATAGCAGACAATTTAATAGACTTCAAATGGTTATAAATAGTGTTAAAAGTACGTTGAAGCATTAAAAGAGAGATGATATATTTTGTAAACAAAATAAACGGTGGTTTTTATTTCATGGCCAACATGTTTTTTTTTTAAATTTTAAAATCACATTATGAAGAGGGCACTATCAAAATAAATATTTTTTAGTCAATTTAAAGACCATTTTTTGTAACGATACTGAATAAAGTAGTGGAGCCAGGAGTGTTTCTAGTCATTCTAAATTCGTTACAAAATGATCCCGAAATGAAGATATTTAAACAGGCTATCATGTCTTGTTATGGAAAAACTTTTCTTTTCTAGATTTATCATTACATTAGCCACGTTTTTGTTCTAGTATCTTCTGCTCGGTGTATACTTTTGCCTTTGAAATAATGATGTCTCACCACCTAAATATGTTAACAGCTCGATGGCTATAAAACAAAGTAAAACCATTTATTTATGACACGTCTCTTTATCAAAAGTTTGCAAAGTGGTCAGAACAGTTCATTGTGCTGCTCATCAAATTCTTATTATTAAGCAAATAAATATCCGCTGTGCATATTATTAAGGTGCCGAAGTACTGCCAGTTAACATTCATTTTACTCAAATTCGCCACATTCTAGTATCATTTCGCCAAAATTCAGTTTCTAGCATCGTAAGGTGCCATGCCAATATGTTAATAGAGCCATTAATAATGAATTTAGCGAGAAATACTGAATATTCATGAGTATGGACTTAGCAATTTTCTTTTATTGAAAGCGTTATCGCAAAAACGATATGAAACTACATTAAATTACTCATTAATAATCTCATTATTAATCATCAGTTTCAAGTAGTGTATTTGAGACCGAAAGTTTTCAAGTGCTTTTACTGAACACGCTTACCAGCAATCTTATATTTAAAATAAAGATTTTATGTAACGTCATATTTCCTAGCACTTCTCTATGGTGAATAGATATCGTTCCCGTGTTGAACTTCTGAAAACAAATCATACAAGAAGAAGATCCAGCTGCATACAGACGTTCCCATAGAGGTATAAGACATTAAGAGTGGTGGTAAAGAAGCATTCTGTCTCGAGGTCACCCATATCCACAAATTATTTCAATACAACGAAATATCTTTCGGGGTGTAGATCAGTTGCTCGTTTTGGGGGCAGTAACTTGGCGCGCATATTTGAAAAAATAGGAAAATATTAAAATTCAAGGAACAATATGCTACATTGTGGCCGGTCATTGTTCTTCAGTATTAATATTTTTCAATAAATTGAAATCTATGGCTTCTCAAGCAAAAGTTAGTCATTAAAATATTTGCTTCTAAAAAGTAGAACGAAACGAATCTTATTGTTGAAGAACTATATATTATTATCCTGCAACATTTTCATTAATTGCATTAACGCTATTTAACCACTGTGCGCAGGTTAATGAGAAAATTATTATCATTTCATTACGGTTGCTTACAATGATAAATCTGAACTTTTGTATGCAAATGAGGTGCCAAATTTTCTACTACCTCCCTCTTCCTTTTTAACCGGGCTTGGGACCGGCTTAGGCGGAATTAAGGCAAAACGCAGATTTTTCTAGGCTCTTTTTATTTACATGAATTCATTCTTCTAAAATTAACCTGAATTTATGATAGTCGAAATCATACCATTTTAATAAGTTTCTTATTTTAGCATATGTTATAATAGTAAACAGCACAAATTTTTCCAAAAATTATAATTTTTTTCTTGTAAATGTACGCTACTAATAATCGTAGATTTTTTTCTGTTCGAATTTTATTTAGATCGACCGACATTTTTTTTGAATTCTTCAAACTAAAATCAGTTGCCCCTGTGAATGAGCTTCTAAGCCTACTTCATTGGCATTTCCGCCATTTTGGAATCCAAGAGAACCTGTCAGGTACCCAGGTGTCAGATACGTGGGCCAGCAGACGAGCACTTGAATCGGCATCAGACAATTGAACTAAAACTACTGGTTTTCAGCCACGCCAAGTACTCAAATGTACTTAATTTGGACTACAGACTTTACCATAAGGTAAATGGTGAGTACTTACCTGTAGAAAGTTCACCCAGGCAGGCAGGAGCCCGTATTTTTTTAACAACACTTCACTTCACATTTCGTTGCCGGTGTTTTGATAAAAACTGAAGGTGTCACTGCCACTTTTAACCGTATCTTATACTTCTAATAACTTTCTACACTTCTCAGCACTCGCGTCACTAAATTTGATTTGAAAACATAGCTTGTTCAAGCTAATTTCATCTCAAAATCAATAGCACACTTGAAAATTGTTTGGTTTGTTTGTGTGTGCGATTTGACTTTAGTATCGTCTACAGCGGACGTTTAGTCCGCGGACTAAACACCAAATTCCACCTAAATTTTTTAGTCCACGTGCTGTAGACACTCGTGGACCGACCTAAATTTAGGTCGGTCCACGATTTCAAGCGACCTGACCTAAATATAGGTCGTGGACTATAATCGTTGTAAACACACGCGACCTAAACATTGATTTTTGTGCGACTATTAATAATGTATGTATGTTGAATATAAGCTCATAACATTCCCCTTTGACACAAAATCATTGAAATAAACATGTTTGAGAGACAAATGAAACGATAAATACAGTGCATGAAGGAAAATTAAACTAAATGACAGCTGTCATATACGGACGAGGACTAAATTCCACCTAAGCAAATTTTAGGTCGGGTTCGTTGTAAACACCTGAGGACTAAGTTCATTTAGTCCGCGCTTTAGGTCAGGTCACTTTTGGTCCGACTGCTGTAAACCCAGTGTTTGACTCCTGGGTACTTGACAGCACCCCATAAAGCTTGAGAGGTGAAGGTGAGGGGGAGAAGAATGCTCGAGACACACACCTACAGGCGTTTACACGGATACCGCCACTCTAAAGTCTTATACCTCTATTGACGTTCCACAGACGTTCAGACGTTAAATGTCAAATTTTGCCGGGTTTTGGTGTTCACTTATGAATTTGTGTCAGTGCGAAAATATTCTACAATGGCAAATCGAAACAAAAAAGTAGATGAATTGCAGACATTCTTTAAGACTCATAATAAAATCAAGGAGCAAAAAGCGCATGCTTCAAAGGTATTTGCTTAACAATTTGGTCTCATATATGTATATACAGTGGGTAAAAAAAGTTAAGGCACGAACACTTAGTAAGAACAAAAAACCTATTTTTAATGTGATATTAATAATAAATGATTGTGTTTTGCATTTAATTAAAAGTGTTGCATGTTTACTTTAAGAAAAATATTAAAAAAACCGGTAACGAAGCAAATTACACAACATATACGTATCATTTTTCAGTGAAGTAACAAAATAGAGCAAAAAAAATTAAGACACCACAATTTTATCTAAAATTATTTCAATTGTGTTAAAGTGATCAATTTCAAAAAAATTAACTTACATAGCGCTAATAATTTTTAGCTATTCCACGCATTTTTATCACTTCTCGCAGTCGTTTCGGCATCTTTTTCGCAAATTTTTTACAAAAAGTGGGTGAAATTTTGGTCCCTTCATCAATAATGACATCTTGTGCTCTTTGTTATACTTTACGTTTCGCAATGCTACTCTGGTTTTGAGATGATGCCATAAATGCTCGATCGGGTTCAAGTTCGTTGACTGAGGGGGGTTTTTAATAGCACTTGGACAGTTACAAATAGCCCAAAGCCGACATTGCTCCGAATTGTGCTTCGGATCGTTGTCCTGATACAGGCCAAAATTGTGTAAAATGCCTAATTTTTCAGTAATTTCGTTTAATATTTCTTTTAAGAATACCATCCATCATTCTGTTCACAAAATTTATATTTTCAGGACCAGATGGCCCCATACAGTTCCATAGCATAATGTTCTCTCCGCTGTGTTTTACAGTGAGAGTAGTATGATTCCTCCTATACTCTGTATTAGTCTTTCACCGAACATATCGCCACCCATAAGATCCAAAAACATAAATTTTTATTTCATCGACAAAAATTATGGACTTTGAGAATGATTTTGGCTCTTTTACGAACTTTTAAGCAAAACTTAATTTAACAATTTCATTTTTTGTACTAATATTAGGTTTACTTCGGCACATTCTGCCCTTAAAATCCGCTTTCTTTATTACATTTCGAACAGATTGAGTAGCGACTTTTGTTTCAACTCGTTTTTTCACGTTAAATTGTAAAACTGGGACACTTAGTTCAGGGTTTTTCTTAATTTTTCTGAAAATTCACTTTTTTACGCTCAGATAAGATTTTAGTTCTTTCTGATCGATGCTTTGTTTCAAACGATTTGGTTGATTTATATTTTGTTATTACATTTCTTCCTGTATAGCCTGATTTTCCCATTAGTATTCCAATCTTAGAATACGCCATTCATGTTTTCCAACGTCGCAAAAAACATTCACGGATTTCTGCACTTATCGTTTCCTTTTCACAGTGATTTTTAACAACACCCTCAACAAAATTACTTTTTCAACACACTTTTTAAGCTAGACTAACTAGAAATATCATATTTTCATGATTTTAAGTATATTTAACGGTATTTTTTCCAGGAATTACAAATAATTTCAGATAAAAATGCGCTGTGCCTTAACTTTTTTTGCGCTATTTTGGTACTTCGGTGAAAAATGTTATGTTGATGTTGTGAAATTTGCTTCCTTACCGGTTTTTTTTATATTGTTCTTAAAGTAAAAATGCAACACTTTTAATTAAATGCAAAAACACAATCATTTATTATTAAAATCGCATTAAAAATATGTTTTTTGTGCTTACTAAGTGTTCGTGCCTTAACTTTTTTTTACCCACTGGTAAGCATCAATTTAAGTTATCTAAAGGTAGGTATCCATATGTTACATTTCTTGCGTATCGTATCCCTGTTGCGTATCATTAACTAAACGAATACGATGTCCACACTATTCAATATTCCATGTATCATCATTACGATCCGTCGCAAAAAGCTCGATACGCGGCTGCAATATGTTTATTCACTAATTGATGGTGTGCAACTAGCGAATCCAATCCCGGGATCCCGTCCTATTTCTGGTCCCGAAAATCCCGGGATTGATGGTTTCTAATCCCGGGATTTTCGGGATCAGAAATTGGCTGGGATTTCGGGGCCGGGAGTCAAGCATTATCGGCAATCAAGTTACAGCAAGATTCGAAAAGTGCAAATAGAATCCATATTTATGAGAAAACAACTAGCGCACATCATAATGCGTAAAGAATAGAGCAAAACAAACCGATGTAACAGTAAACAAGAGAATACAAAGGGGTTTGTAAATAAATAAATATGGACTGTTTCCCATTTAGTGCATTCGTTACATCGAATGATTTGAGGAAATTAATACTAGCGAATGCATACACAGATTTACCAAAATCCTTAACAACAATCAAAAAAAGGTTTTTGGCTATGCAAGCAGGATAAAGAAAATAATAAAAAATAAGATATAATAGGCTAGTATCTCAGGTAAACGATTCAGTTTGATGTTTGATGAATGGACCTTGACTGCAAATAGGCGCTATATAAATATAAACATCTACTTAGTAAATTCTTACTGGAGCTTGGTGCGAGTAAAAATATCAATGACAGCTGGAAACTACCTAGATATGAGTTTACTGTTTCTCTAGGAAAAGACATTGTTACCATCGTAACTGATGGGTCAAACGAAATGCGAAAAGTAGGCAGACTAGTTGGTACAGAGCAACATATTTGTTTGGCGCATAGCATCCACTTGGCAGTTTGAGATGTTCGCTATAATATGAGGTCCATTCCAGATTAAAGAGTTGATGAAGCAGCCGATAGTCTGAACGACGACCACGAAGATTTGGATGGTCCTGAATCAGCTAACTACGTTGAAACCGGTCGCCTGCAAGACACGCTAGATCAGACGAAGGACATCAGCGCATGCATAAAGAAAGTTCGTTAGGTAGTTTTATATTTTAAAAAAGCTCCAACGAAAAATAATAACGATCTTTAAAACTATGTCGGATCCGAGCAAGGCATTTAACTGTCTGCTTTAAATGGATTGTAAAATAAGATGAAATAGTCTCTTGACAATGCTCGAATAGTTTCCCATTTTGAAAAATAGTATACATTAATAGGCCTGCAATATTCAGAGCAATTATAAGCAACAGAGTTTGATTCGATTCAGAAAATTATTGAAGTTTTACTCCCTGTAAAGTTGGCTGTGACGGCCTTTAGTCGCAGACTTGTAAATTTATGCACTGCTAATACTTCATCAATATTTGTATTTAGGCTGTTAGGAGAAAAACGGTCTATTCTTCTGAATGCTATGAAAATTGCAATATTGGACCGAATAAAAGAGCGTCAGTGTACCGAGCTATCTGGTATGCTAAGCTATCTCCAGAATCCACATTGTGCCAGCGAAAATTTACCAAGTGAAATAAAATCTCTATTTTTGAAACCAAGCAACGCAAATATTAAAAATTATACTTCGATGATCTAGATGCTGAACCCTATGCTTGGTAGCCAAAGAAATGAAGAGAACCCAATAATCATATTGAATCCAGAACAAGGTAGTCGTCAATTAACGCTACAAGAAGAGCTGCAAAAGTATGAAAATAATCAATCATGAAATGCCGCCAGAAACTAATCTAATTAAAACCATTGCAAAAGAAATGAATCTTTTCGAAAGTGGTGGCACTTGCATAGTTTGGAGCAGGCGTACCAATATTTCTCGACCGTTTCCGCAGCGTCCAAAATCGGGAATAAATTTAGAAGCAGGCTTGGAGACGATACCTTAGATGCTTTGCTATTGCTTCAATGTTACTTCCGAAAAACCCAATGAACTTTGGCCGAATTTTTTATATGTTACTTTATTATGTATCTCAATTCTAAGAGTTGTGTTTTGTTGTTGTGGTTTTTGGTCGTGATTTTTTGTTGTAATTTGTAATAGATGTAATTTTTAATATCTGTCTTCATACTGTCAACGTTTTGGATAATTAAAATTATTGTTTTTATTTGCATCAATAATATAAATTAGTAATAATGCAATTTTTTATCCAGTTTTGAGCTTACTTATTGTTGTAGTTTTGAAATGATGGCAAATTATATAATCTGTTTACTGGAAACTTGCCTTATTTTGTTGTGTTGTATTTTGAATTTCAAATCCCGGGATCCCGGGATTTGAGATTTTTTAATCCCGTAATCCCGGGATTGAAAATATGGTTCGGGATTGGAATCCCTATGTGCAACGCAACTTGTCCAAATATGGCTCCACTTCGTATCGCATCATTCCTTTTAAATTAAACTGACAACTGACTGATCGAATTCGTTGCGTTTCTTTGTATCATATTTTGATACGAAACGCAGATACGTTTGTCGTATCCACTGATACGTAACGGCGATACGATACGCGAAAATGCAACATATGGGATACCTACCTCAAGGATATCAAATATATTAAAATTTTTGGCATTTTTTTTGGCGGAAAATTCTAAGTCTTATGTAATTTTCTATAGCCAAAGGCTTTTTTTTCATTTGCACTGCAACAAAATAAAATACTCAGCCTCTCTTGTGGAAGCTTCCTGCCTTTGAATGATGAATTTGTTTCAACAGGACTTTTATTGCGTAGCTGGCGATAAGACCATCCGTTTTCTTCTGCGTTAGAGGATAGTCCTTTGATGCATTAGAAAGGTTATGTTTCCAATCAGCAACCGCTTCTTAATTGACATGCGTGCCTTTCCCACGAGAGTCTTGGGCTAAACTCCACTACGTGCCCCCATAGCTTTTAGACAATTTTACCGATCGTGTTTTTTTTTGTGATTCTGTGGCTGTGATTCTTTTTAAGAGTATTGTTTTCTGTTTGCTTATCTTCAGTGTTCTCTTTTCACTACTTTTTGCACGTTTTGTTGGTTATTCTTCAAGTTTCAGCCGTTACTACCAAAGGACGAGCAGGGACAAATTGAAGGAAAATTAACAATAATGTACAAAAAATACGCAAATAGATTTACGTATTTTTTAATACGCAAATGTAATGATATAGTATACTGTTAAAACGTAATGCTATAATATACTACAAGCTGTTGTCGATGCCGATAAAATATGCACAGATGTTTTTGTTGGCGAGCCGGGATCACTACACGATAGTCGAGTGCTACGAAGATCAAGTTTTTATACCAGAGCAATGCAGAGTCAACAGGAAATATTTTTAATCGAAGACTCGATGTATGGATCAAGTTCTTGGCTTCTATCGCCATTCAAGACTTTTAGAACACTCTTTCACAGGAGCAGTTTAATCATTTGCATTCCTCAGCAGCTCGGATGGTGGTAGTAAATACGTTCGGCTTACTGAAAATCGATTTCGTAGGATTCAGACTAATAATAACTAACTATCTTCGTTAACGAACATAGTTGCAAGCACCTGCATCCTCCACCACCTCTGCACTCTATTAAACAATGAAATCGGAGAAGAAGGATCAACACCTGCTGATATTCACTCAGGAACTCCATCATATGATGTTTCATCCGATAAACAGCAAAAATTGTTCGATATTCCACTGAATCGACGAATTTTTTCGTAGTAAAATAGTCATCTATTATTTAGTTTTAATTTATTTTTAAGAACGAAAATTCTTATTCATTTAAGTATACATTTTTTAATAAAGAATTTATTACATGTAGCAAATTATTTTTTTCCCAAAAATTCTCTAATTATATCCAATATTCCTTGTTGCCTCTTCTCTTTGACACTCTCCGATTCACGGTGATTTCTAGAAATAGTTTTTGTAAGCTCTCCGAGCATATTGTTGTGTTTTTGCATCAGAGAAATTTTTTTAACTTGATACGACAGTCTTGGAGTCGATTTTTTCCTTTTGGCTAATGCTGCTGCTGACGGATACGTGGCTCTTGCCGAAGTCGATGCTGCTCGCGTATTTGATGCTGCTGCCGTTGATATTGCTGCTGATGTTGCTGCTGACGCCGTTGATGCAGCTTGTGGGGAAGACCATTCGCATTCCTCGTCTTCAGAACATTCCTCAATGCATATAATCGGATCAACTGGAGTGCCATTGATATTCTTCATAATTGGCTTTAAGCCAAATATCTCCTCCATTTCTTCCATGAATGGAGCAATACATGGTACAACCCCAGTGCGCGTGTCATCCATGCTCTCTTTGTAGCCTCTGAGCAAAGAATTCATACGCCCTTCCAACATCTCCACTGTTGTTGGTTCTTCCTGAAAAGAAAAAGGTAGTAAATTAAGTATCTTAATGTATATAGTTTTTTTAAAGTATTGTTTGTGAACTTAACTCTATGAATTCAAAGTAACTCAACCTATCGCGATCTAAATATGAGCTCATGAAATATATAAAGACACTAGTATGTATTATTTGAAGTGTGAAATTGTATGAGCGAAAAGAGGAAAGAATAAAGAAAATAGCTGTGGTTTCCATTAATACTTTGTCCTCATGTTTTTTTTTCGCAAAACCATAGCAACTCAACAATAAATATGCAAAGATCATGTACATAAAAAATTATCATAATTATAGCTACTGGTACTAATAGTTACGATACAATTTGTGTTTTGATGTAAGTGATAATACCATCATGTTCTTTTCAGTGGATAGCTACTTATTTCACGTTATATTGTGCATTGCACCATAGCCATTAAATTTACAGCTTTTTGTAAACTTTTCAATAACCCTGCCTCCGTTTATTGTTGTTTTCAATGCTGCCTTCCCTAACCTGCTATTGATCGAGACGCCCAAAAATGCACCTATTATATTTTTGCATGTTCCAACGAAAAAGTTATATCTGCTTAAAACCAATCTTCCACATGTACCTCAAGTAAATGAATTTGTATCCATGTTTAATCTTCCATTGCTTTTGAAGATGTATGCAGCATTTAGAAACACGCATCAATCGCTCGTTTCTTTTCAAATTCAATATCCCCTATTGCCCCTACTCCTCTCGTCTTTCCCTCCTTCGTATGTCCTCGTTGCAATCTCGGAGATTGTTCCTCGATGAGTGTTTTCTCTTCAAACTTTGCCAAGGCATTTTTTTGTCGGATCTTGCTTCCCAGATAACCAGACGAGAATCTAGTCGTCCTAGTCGATCATCGGAGGTTTTCCATTCACCTTTGCTGCGTCTACCTAGAACGCATAATGCCCTTAAGCTTGGTCCTCTTCCGCAATCTTTTTCACAATTCAAGCATGTATTGAAAATGTTACCTTGAATTGCTATTTACCTTAGTCCTAATTTTAGTTTTCAAATTAGTGAATTATTTTTGTTATTTCTTTTCCATTTTTATGTTTCATTCTTTTTTTTTTTGCTTCCTTGACGCTGTAAATGGAATTGTATCTGTAGCGCAAGGGACTAATAAATAAATAAATATCTCGAAAATTACTAAAATGTACATAGAACATTTAAGCACGGCAGTATAAATTTACAAAATTTCTACGAAAAAAATTGAACAAGAATCTAATATATCCACAGATAACAAAAAACAAAATTCTGCGTGCACGGACAACTCATTATATTAGATGGTTTATTAGAACAAATTTTATTAATAGGCGTGTTTTTTTGCTCCGATACAGAACAGAATAGAACTATGCCGCAGAAATAACGATCTAGTATAAAACAGCAGTGCATTCGCTAAGACTGACATAGGTTGCTGTAATTGCTGCGGTAGCACAAATCAGCTGAAAATAAAGGAAGAAAATAACGAATGTGCACTACCACAATCGACAGAAAATAAAAAAAGAACTAACAGAAAATTACTTCTATTAACTTTCTACACATTATGAGTGATTTTTCTAATTTCCTAACTACCAAAACATTCAACATAACCATTAAAACCCCAAAGCCACCTCACAGAAAAAAAAACAACTTCTTATGAGCTTTTCTTTTTTCCATCAGCACATTCTATAGTTCAACAAGGAATAGAATTTCTGCACTAGTGAATTCACTGTTACAGGAGTGTTGTTGTTTCTAATGCGTATACTCTATTCTCTGTTGGATAGAGGAGCAAAAAAACACGCCTAATATTAATATTTTGATGGCACGCCATTCACTGTAATTACGGCCTTCATCCTGTTTGGCATGGAATTGACAAGATTTCGCGTCACTTGTACTGGTATTTTGGTCCACTCTTGACGCAAGGCGGGTTTAAGGTCTTCTTTATTTCTAATACCATGCTTTCGGACTCTACGCTCAAGATAATCCCAAAAATGTTCTATGGAGTGGGGTCGGGGGACTGTGGTGGAGAATGTAACTGTTTTTGGGATAATGAAAATTAACCACTCTTTCACAATACCAGCCGTATGCTTCGGATCGTTATCTTGCTGGAATGACCAGTTGCTTCGTAGGCCCAAATTTTGCGCGGATTGTTTTAAATTATTTTTTAATATATTTAGATATACTATACGATCCATAATTCCTTCAATTATGACCAAATTTTCCACCCCAGTCGCTGACATACAACCCCAAACTAGAACATTACCACCTTGGCAAATTACAAACGTTTCTTCTCGTTTACTTCGCCGATCTATGGCTTTTTTCGTGCTGATCTACTGAAGTATCCAGAATTGTGGAGAAATCTGCGTACCGTTCTTGGATGAAGAACCTTCCCAGTAGAATGATGAATGTCTTCCGCTAGGATTGTTTAAGATGTCCCCGGCTTATTTCTAATTTAGGTTAATAGACAGTGGCTCACAGCTTATTTGATACAGTGACTATTTAAAAATGCAAATCACTGTAACTTTGAAATAAAGAACCCTATCCAAAAAATTTAAACGCATTTGACTAGATGCATGTTCAACGAATACAATGCAAACAAAAAATGTTCCAGCAATATTCCTCGGCGTCCCGTAAAAGAGAAATACCACTGGCGCAGAAAAATTTCAGCTCACAGCTTATTTGATACAGACACTTCAATGCCAATAAACTTCTACTTGTCGCGCCGTTAATCTGTCTTGTTTTTGTTTCTTGAATTTTTGATTGTGTTTAGACATTGGCTTAAGTAATTTTTAGCAAGATCTTGTAAGCTGAAGTGCCAAAATGAGCAAAAATTGTAAAATGGGTCATCGCACCACAATTGAACAGCGCGAATTGGTATTAAACCACTTTAAAAAAGGACAAAGTCTTCGAAAAATTGCTGAAAGTGTGAATTTGAGTGTCTCTACAGTGCAACACATAATTCAGCGCTTCGTACACGAAAATCGGGTAGAAAATAAGAGGAGAAATGCGCCAAACAATATTTTCACCGTATCCGACGAACGATACATTGTAAGGAAAGTGAAAGCAAACACAAAGATTTCCGCTCCAAAATTGGTTACTGAGGTTCATCGTGAATGCAGGAAGTCACGTAGTGCTGAAACCGTCCGTCGAGTGCTTCGCGACCATGATTTCAACGGGCGAGTAGCTCGTAGGAAGCCATTCATTTCCAAAAAAAAATACAATAAGCCGATTTGCCTTTGCCAAAGAGCATATGGGAAAGCCATCTGCGTTCTGGCATACGGTTATTTTTCCGGACGAGTCCAAGTTTAATATTTTTCGCTCCGACGGAATGTCATATGTCTAACACAAGGCAAACACTGAGCTAAACAAGGAGAACCTCAAAGCTACTGTGAAGCATGGTGGTGGTAATGTGATAGTTTGGGCCTGCACGTCCGCAGCCGGAGTCAGAAATTTAAAGTTTATTGAGGAAACAATGGACCAAACCAAGTACCTTGAAGTACTCAAAAATAATTTGCTGCAAAGCACTGCAAAACTGGGTGTTAGCAACCAATTTCGGTTGTACCAAGACAATGATCCAAAGCATAAGTCGGTAATTGTGCAGTCCTGGCCAATTTGGGATTGCCCTCATTTGATGTCTCCGCCGGCACAGTCACCAGATATGAACGTCATTGAGAACCTGTGGACTTTGTTGGATAACAACATTAGAAAACACAAGATTTCTAATAAACAAGACCTGAAGAAAGCACTGCTAGAGGAATGGCAAAAAAATACTCCTGACATCACAAAAAATTCGTTAACTCAATGCCAAATAGGCTCCAGGCTCTGCTTAAGGCTAAGAGCTATCATACAAAGTATTGAAATCAACTGGAAACGACTTAATTCACAACAATTTTAATGTTTAATCAAACTGTATCAAATAAGCTGTGACATGAAATTTGTTATTACTTTTAGTTTTTTGTTTTTTTTAAGATGTAAAACAGCAACCTTGTAACAAATGTATAAAATAAACAACAAACAAAAAAAAAAATAATAAACAACAAACATTTTTCTTTCAAATGGTGCTCAAATTTTTTTGATGTTTTTAAAATTTTTTGAGTTATTGCAACTTAATTTTTTAAAGAAGCAGTATCAAATAAGCTGTGAGCCACTGTACTTCTTTCTTCGTGTTCCTTTAGTTTATAAAGTCTGACGCTTCTCGACTTGTTTTCAACAGAATTTCTCACTCGGTAGTTTTTTTATGGCGGTCTGAATACTGAAATGAGATTTATTTACTGTTTTCGCGGTAAGAATGTCCTTCGTTTTTCACTTTCACAATAAGTTCCCGCATGTTATGTGATATTTCTTTTCGTCTCGATTCTATTATTCATAAAAACAAAAGAATTTAAGCTGCAATCTGTATTTACCGACAGGGAAAAACCAACTGCTTCAATTATTTTGTGGATACACAAACACCTACACGTATCTCACTTACATTCCACAACTCACCACACTACTTGACCTGAAACACAATACATCAAAATTAAAAACAAAGTAGGTTAAGAAAAAAAATGTCATAAAAAATTTGTCAATTTTTTTGTTCTTCTTGATATGAGTTGTGAATTGAAGGATTGTTGTTTTGAACTATTAAAAAAAATAATATAGAATTAGTTGCTCATAATGTTGTTGGCACAATTTCAGTTGTTATGTTTATATTAAATACTAAATAAAATAAAATATACAATAATTTAATTTTGTCATAGATTATTCCTATAAATTGGTGACCCCGAACAGGGACTAGCAACCTTGTCCAGTCAAAGCATCTTGTAGGAACTTCTGGCATCATTCAGCGGTTATCACGACGATATAAAGAACATTTGGCGTTCCAAATCGTGATATGAACTTGAATTAGGAAGTTGAGAACACTAAGCGCCAACATACATCCGAGCACAAAGTATCAACTGGCAACTAGCTTCATTAACTCGCTTGCGGTGCACGAATCTAGCAAACGGAAACAATGTCAAGCAGCGAACAATCGCAAGTAATTGCAGACAAATCAGTAACGATTCACCTTCACTAGCAAGCTGCGTATCAACATCAGCATCAGACGATCGATAATTCAAGTAACAAGATTCTATCACATACTCAACCAATATTATTGAATTCCTGGAGAAACCCAACATCAACACTTCTTCATCGTCTCGAATTCAGTCGTGGACTCAGAACGGACATTCCACTAGTACCTCCAATTCGTCAGACCGCTTCCACTTTCCACCAGATTATTTGATAAGCCGCTTCAATCAACTCAGAATCGACGGCGAAACCTGCATTTACAGTTTAAGAAGTGCTACGACACCCGGCAAAAGAATCTTGAGCCCAAAACCAATTTCAAACAAGAAACCTGCAACAGTCACAACAGCATGACTCCACTGTCATTACAACTATCTTCAAGTGGGACTTCGTCGAAGACAAAACAAAATGGTACGTTAGAAGCGAATTCTATTTCAATAGATTGAACTTGTTGGTCTCGCTTCAGTATTTATTTAGTTGAATATTAGAGTAATGCAGAATTTCTATACCCGAAATATCTATATACAGTATAAATAGTTTATTATTCTCCAACTTAATACAATAATAGTATAGAAGTGTTAGAACACAAACAATCCTGACACTACAGCAAATTGAAAGTTTTTTTCGTAATTCAATTGTGGGAATTATTGATATGTGTGTTAAATAAACTTAAAGCTATTGAGACAAGTGTATGCAAGGAGAGTGCCTAGTAAAGTTCAACTTCACTTGCACTCAAAGATTCCCAAAATAACGTCAAAAACTCCAAATATTAAGTTCGTAAAATTATAATAAAAAACATTTCACATTATTTATAAATACACTAAATATATATAAACATACATAATTTTCAGCCACGCTATTTTTCTGCCGCGTTCCGTTTCGGTTCGTCTCGTCGCGTAACTCCGATAGAATGTCGTTGGACAATGAGGAAGCGGTTCCCTCAGGCGCGTTCGCGGTACCGCAAATTAGTGCGACCTCCATAAAACCGCCCGTGTTTTGGCAAGCAGAGCCATCTTTGTGGTTCTCTCAATTAGAGAGCCAGTTTGCGAACGTTCGAACGGTTCGCTCAAACAAAACACTAAGTTTTGGACCTTTGTACGAAGTGTACGTGCCTTTCGATGAAAGAGAAGTAAGAGAATCCACAAGGATAGCATTTGCCAAGTCGATGACTAGCCCATAGTGGCAGAGAAAGTCTGCGCCTAAAATGGGTCTAGAGACATCGGCAATGATAAAATCCCATGAAAACTCACGACGGAGTCCCAGTTCTAGTTTGATCACCTTTCGTCCATAATTTCATTACTGCATGCAGCCCGAAACAAATTTACCACTATTTCTTAGAAGAAATGCTATTTATTTACTATTTTCTTAGAAATGTACGCAGACTTTGGTTCTTTGTTATCTGTGGATATTTGAGTTTTTTATTATTTTCTTTTCGTAGAAACTGAAATTTCATGCATTTTCAATAAAATCTTTTTGTACAAAGGATTATGTTTGTTTTGCAATACCACAATTTTTTATTTATGCGATACTTGACAATTTTCCGCTATATTATATCGTGTACAGGTCTGTTCCCGTACCTGAATCTATTATAATATATTAAAATAGATTCGCAGCAAGTCGTTTTCGTACTTTTGCTGCAAGCCAAATTTTGCAGCAAAAAGAAGCCAGCTGCCAAATTCTGTTACTGCTGCAGTTTGCTGAAGTACGGGAACAGACCTACGTGGACTTTTTTATCGATATTGTATATGTGGTAAGATACACTTCACAAAAACACACAATAGACGTGTTTTTTTTTCACTCCCTATCTAACACAGAACAATGCTATCAACTGCAGACGCATTGGGAACAACAACAACTCCCCCTATGAATAACAGGAGTTGTTTCCAATGCGTCTGCACTGATTAAAAACACACAATAGGCGTGTTTTCTCGCTCCCCTATCTAAAACCGAACAATGCTAGCAACTGCAGACGCACTGGGAACAACAACAACTCCTCCTGTGAATAACAGGAGTTGTTGTTTCCAATGCATCTGTGCTGGTTAGCATTGTTCTGTTATGGAAAGGGGGAGCAAAAAAACGCGCCTAATACTAAACAATTTCCAACAGCATGAAACACCAAAATGTAAAGCCGCAGACCTCTTGTGTACTGGCACATATATGTTATATATTTTCAGTGATCTTATTATTTAATTTATTATAAATTACTTACCAAAACTCCGAGTTTCTCCAGATCCATGAGCACATTAGCGTAAGCGTATTTCTTTTTACGTGATAGCTCAAATTCATCTCTCCGCGCGGAGTATGATTCTAAAAATGCAAGGGTCTCATTGTAACCCCACACTCGACGAATTCTGAAAAGAAATATCGTTATTTCCATAGGTTATTTCACACAATGCCTTCTAGATGTACGGGCCGTAATGCAGAATGATGACGTCAGAGCATCGGGACAAAAATCGCGAAAAACACACGTAGTCTTATGGGACGTCCGCGGGAAAATGTTAATTGTACGGGTTGTGTTAAAGTGAGTGAAATGAAAACTAAAGTGGTTTATGCAGAACAGTGCTAGTGAACAGATAAAACACAAATTAATGCGGTGCGTGCGATATAATGTGGAAAATTCGCTACGAAATGTTTATCGGTTGGTGTTAGGTTATGTGATGGTTCGTGTCGATTTACTGTCGCGATACAATTAATTGGTAGAACGTGTACGTTATGACTAAACTTTATTATTATAACGCGTCCACGCACAAAAAACTAACGTTTTATTGATATTTTAACCAAAAAACCGCAAGTGAAATCTCCATGTACATCGGCACTGCCTCGTGGAAATGTCAAATTTCCTAAACTCATGACGTCACGGCGAGAACGATTACGTAGCCTGACGGCCTGTACTTCTAGAAGGCATTGTTTCACATCAATAAATGCCGTGTTTACCTTACCTTTTTACATGATCCATGGCTGCTTGGCCTGCTTACTGAATAACAGGCAACGAAATGTCAGGCCCCGAATTGTCAACAACAGTTGCACCAACCGCTACGAACACTTTCGAAAATATCAATACACTCTATGGATGAGCACATGAACTACATATGCAGTACAGAATTCTACCTCAGTGAATTCACTGGGACAGGAAATGCGTCTGTTCTGTAATGGATAGAGGAACGAAAAAATACGCCTATTATTAATCATCTATTTCAAGTAGGGTAATTTCGTCCTAAAGCTTTCAATTGCTGTTACTAAACGCGCTTACCAGCAATCTTATATTTGAAATACTGAAAAGACTTTATACAACGTCATATTTCCTAGCACTTGTGTGTGGTGAATAGATTTCATGTCTGTGTTGAACTTCTGAAACCAAATCGGACAGATCGGACAAGAAGATAATCCAGCTGTGTACAAGTTGTTAATTGTCAAATTTTGCCGGGCTTTCGCTTATGAATTTGTATCGGCGCGAAAATATTCTACAATGGCGAATCGAAACAAACAAGCCGAAGAATTGCAGACATTCTTTAAGACTCACAATAAAATCAAGGAACAAAAAGCGCATGCTTCAAAGGTATTTGTCTAACAATTTAGCCTCATTTATACATGTATCAATTTAAGTAATCTAAGGATACCAAAATATTCAACTATTTGCGTCTTGTTTGTGTAGTAATGTTATTGTTTGTTTATCAGGATTTGCAATTTGAATATTCTGTAGGATTCTGATTTCGTCAATAAAATCTTTTGGGGAGTCACCTGTGAGTTCATGTCCAACCATGTCAGCATCTACTGTGCCGATTTGATCAATTGTTACAAAGTCACCATACTGGGATTGATAGAATTAAGCTAACTCTGGAATATGTGTTCATCCACGCTTTTATGTTGTGCTCCCATGTGCCCCGCAAATTTTTGACATCAATTTTTCCGCGGAAAATCCTCAGCCATAGAATTTCTTATAGCCAAAGGCTTAAACATTTTTCCATTTGCACTACAGCAAAATAAAATACTCAGCCGTTCTTGTGCAAGCTTTCCGCCTTTGGATCCTGATTTTTTTCCAACAGATCTTTTATTGGGTAGCTGGCGATAATACCGTCCGTTTTTGTCTGCTTAAGAGGATAGTCTTTTGTTGCATTGGAAAGGTCCAATAACCGCTACTTGATTGGCATGCGCTCTTTCCCCACCGAGAGTTTTGAACTGTGTGTTGTTTCTAATGCGAAAAGTTTTCAGCCAGCCGTAACTAGCATATAAATTGTCCACTTTCAATTCCTTTGCTATTTGTTTTGCTCTGGTTTATATTATTGGACCACTTAAAGGTATATTCTTCGCCCTATACTTGTTGAAAAAAGATAGCACGACCTTCGAGAAATACCGTCTCATTACTTGGAGATTCGCAAGAATCAGCAGGACAAGCCTGGAAAGATGTGTGTCCTGTGTTACCAAAAAAAGAGGCTAATTGTCGAAAGCCAACAAGCGAGGAAAAACGTTAAAAAAACGACAACGTATTTTTTGAGTCGCCCAAAATCGCCACATATGTACATGGACTGTTTCAATGAATATCATGCGAAGTAGATAATCTAATAATATTTATAATAAAAATCAATTAATCAAAAGAAGAGTGCATTTGAATATTTTTAACATGTTTATGCTATATATTCTATATGTACAGATAGTCATAAAATTGAAGGCGCAAGCAATAAATATGAAAACTCTTAATAGTATATAAACTAATGTCACTTTATTATCACAAATTTTTTTATTTTTATTTTAAATTGAAGACTAAAAATACAAAAATGAATAAAAAAATTTATTAAATTCAATTTTTTAAAGAATTAAGTAACAAAATAAAAAATTAACAAAAAAATTCAAGGCACAAACTTCAAGATCACTAGAAAAATATAAAATAATTTATTATTAGTAGTTAGTTGGATATCCGTTGGCTTTGATTACTGGTGCTAGTTTTCTAGGCATACTTTCCGCTAACTTTTTTGTTATGGTTGGGCTAATATTTTGCCATTCCCTTGCTATTATTGACTTCAGCTCGGATTTATTCGCAATTGAAAATTTTCGGATTTGTTGCCCAAGTACTGACCACAAATGATCAATTGGGTTGGATCATTATCTTGTTGAAACCAAAACACATCCGATAGTCCTAATTTAATAGCACTTAATTTTAAATTCCTTTTCAGGATATCGAGGTATTTAAATTTGTCCATAGTGGTCTCAATAAATTCCATGTTGCCGACTCCTCCTGCAGACATGCCGCCCCAAACCATCACATTGTCTCCTCCATGTCTTACTGTTCTGCACAAATTTTCTTTCTTTAGCTCGGTATTCGCTTTCCGCCAAACTATTTGTCTGCCATCAGAGCCAAATAGGTTGAATTTACTTTCATCACTGAATATTATGTTTTTCCAGAAATCTGGACCCTCATTTACGAAAGTTTTCGCAAACTCTAACCGTTTTTTTCTATTTGCTTCTGAAATAAATGGCTTTTTACGGGCTATTCTTCCATTTAAACCATGGTTTCGCAATGTTCTTCCAATAGCTTCCTTGTATATTGGTTTTTGGATCATATGAGAAACTTCAGCCCTCAAATTATTAATCGGCTTCTTTGGACATTTTTCTATTTCCCCTCGAATGTATTCCTCAATTTTAACTGACAGTAACTTTTTTCGCCCCCGTCCCGTTTTATTAATATAAGTTCCGTCATTTTTCCTTTTGTTGACTACAGTTCTTACTGAAGAAAATGATCTCCCAACTATTTTTCCTGCTTCTCGATATGTTTTACCTTCACAAACAAGCTTAATAATAATTATTCTTTCCGCAATTGTGGTTTCTTTTCTCCGTTTATCCATTTCAGCTTTTTTTTTATTTATTTATGCACAAATACTTAATTTTTTTTTTTGAAAAACAACACACTTAACTAGTCACTAACGTTCACCTAAAACTCAATATTTGTAAAGAATGAAGAGTAATTGCATCATCAAATTCTACGAAATATCTTGTTAGATGCACGTGTGCCTTCAATTTTGTGTAGCTCGCAAGTGGTACAGTGGACATCAAAATAGCAAACTTTGTAATAGATTCGACTTTTTTGTATTAATTTGGTGTACATTTATAAAGAAGATTACGCACTAACAGAATAAAATGCCAGTTCGATAAATTTACTACAATTGTAGTAACATTGAATAATATTTTGGTATTTATATAGATTGTGCCTTCAATTTTGTGACTATGTGTACACTTCAGTGCTTGTTCCATTAAATTTGCTTTCAAAATGCAACTGAAAATCTTATTTAACTGGAACAAGAACAGCGTCAGCCATATATGGGTGACGGGGCCCCCACGGAAGCATAACCGCCACCCAAGTTCGGATGACGCGGCGCCGAAAGTGTTAATCAATAAAATATAGAATATTTGTCACGTTGTATTCCGAGTCTGCGGAATACGTAGTTTGGTTTAGCCTAATTTTGTCTCTACTATATATTTTCTAGGGGTCTTAGGTCAAAAGATTGCGCAGGAGTTTTTATTGCTCAATATAAAAAGCACAGTAACCAAGAGCGAACGTGCTTATAGTCGTTGTCCTAGTAGAATTTGAAATTGGGCCGGATTCCCATTTTGGTCGCAATCTTATGGAGATTGTTGCGAAGGATTTTCAAATACTTATTCTTGTCCGTGGTAACTTTGATAAAACCCACGAGAAAATACAACGCCACACCTTCACGCTTTCTCTTCCATACTTAAGGTCAGCGACGTGTTGCGCGTGCAGCGTGATCTGCCACAGGGCGAGTTTTTGTAAGATGACCGTGCCGCGTGTGTCACGAGAAACTAATATTTCTTAATATTATTAGTATGGTTTTTCACTGAAATTTTATCTAAATTGCATAATCCGATCAAGCTGAAATTTTCAGGAGACATTAGTTATAAGCTATACAATTTTCTTTTATTTGTAAGAAAATATCCTGTAGAATTTTGGAAAAATCAATTTTTACATTTTCCGATTCTCTACACCTTCAAAAATGACCTTCTAAATTTTTAAGAAGAAATTCGAAAAAACGCGGAAGTTATAGCAGTTTTAGTGCGCGCACCTTTTGGACTGATCGCAGGTGCTCATAGACGTTGGCGCTCTTCGACAGATGTTTACTTTCTTTAATCAAATATCATTCATATATATATATGTATATATATACATATATGTATATATGTATGTATATATATATATATATATATATATATATATATTTATATATATATATATTTATATATATATATATATATATATATATATATATATATATATATATATTTATATATATATATATATATATATATATATATATATATATATTTATATATATATATATATATATATATATATATATATATATATATATATATATATATATGTGTGTGTGTATATATATACAAGTATACATGTATTCATGGATGTAAATTGTATTTCAGTTCTATTTCTTTTTGCCCACGTGCGTTACGATTTATGCAAAATGAGTTCGTATAAAAAATGTAGCAAAACTACTAAAGCAAAAAAAGCAAAACAGGCAAGAACAACTCGACAATTTCAAGGCAATCAACACCCGGATGAACAAAATACATCGTTTGTGAGTGCCTTTGCGAATAAATTGTCGACAAGTGATTTTGATATTAAACTCGAAGATGGTTTTTCTTATTGTATTTTCTCCTTTTCCCTCGTTTTTTCTACGTTGGCCAGTATGTTAAAATGTAAAGAGTGCAACAACGATGTGAAATTTACTAAAACAAATATGAAGAAACTAAAACTAATATGAAAAAGATGAAGAAAGGATCCAAATGGCGGAGAAAGCGGCTACTGCAGCGAGCAAGGAAGCCCGCTTGCAAAGAAAACAACTGCAGCAGGAAGAAGAGCAGGAATTTATAGACTCTGGAATACTTTTGTATGGTCCAGGAATTGCTGATTGATTATTTGTAAGCGTTAAACAAAATTTTTTTTCTAATCAGATTATTATAGTATAAAAAAACTTTAAACGCGTTTTTCTCAAAACAACATTTTTTGAAATGGCGGACAGTTAATCTCGGGATTGGCTGAACCGATTTACATAAACCTGGGCTTGTTTTGTTTGTTAGAGTCCGCTGCAAGACAATTTACCAGAAAATTGGAGAAAAATACATAAAAAAAAATTTTATAGAACAAATAAGCTGAACAAAAATCACTTTTTTTAACTTTTTTTTTCAAAAGTCCGCCATTTTTTTTTTACCGATTTTTTACTAAATGTGGTAAATTGTCTTGTGAAATACCTTCCTTTTTAGCATGCATTTTGATTTTTTTGTTTCAGACTAGCCGTTTCGGAGATTAACTGTCCGCCATGGAGTCATGTTTTTTTAAACTACCCAACTTCGAGCGCCATCTATTAAAATGTAGAAAACGAAAAAAAAAAATAAAATTTTTTTTTGTAAACTTCGATGTATTCTTAATTTGATACAAAAAATTAGAATTGATTAAATAATAAATTCATTGAAAAAAAAAGATTTAAAAATGTACTATTTTCACCATTCTACAGGATAGTAGTCCCTTAAAAGAAGACAAAGAAAAATTATAAAACCTCGAATTACGATAACTTTGTACAGGTTCATTACATTGCCAAATTCACGAAACACATTGATGAAATAAATGCCTGAGCAACCCTGTAGCTGTGGCAATTACGTAGCTTGAAAGCCCTCAAATCAACGATCCTCTTGACATTTATTTGCTTTTTAGAATAAAACATAAATTTTGGATTAATTTCATGCTTTATCTGCAAAGCCAAATCCATACATTTAGAATTTCTCATTTCACTACAACGGTAACCCTTCACCAAAATAGATAGATTGATTTTAAGTAGTTATTGATAAAAGTAGGATGTATTAATCTGATAAAAATGATTTTAAAATTTGGGCAACCCTGTGGCAGTGGTGGTGCCACATTAGCAATTCGCTAAGAAAAAAAAATGATTTTTGCCCTATAACACTCACGCGTCATGCCGCACGCGCAACACGCGTCTGTTCTTTTGATCACAGCTCAGTAAAAAGAGTCGATTAGCAGATCTTAAGTCGTTTTATTTGCTAGATTGATTGTTAGTATGGATAACAAATATCTTCATCGAAACAACATTCATTTAGAAGTAAAATAAAAATGCGACGTATTTCTAATGATCCACGTATCCACGCCTTTTTATTCGATCTTTTATTGCTATTAACTTCGAACAAAAATAAAAAGTGAGCATATCGAAGAACCCTAGATATTTAACCAACGAAATAATGTTGGAACCATGTTCACCTATTGACATAAATTCACTTTCTCATTCTTACATATTTTGATTGGATTAAATTCAAATTTTGGTCTATTTCAGGTACACTCAGTCGGATGGAACTGTGACGGACGTCGTTTAGCGTCAGGGTCATTTGATAAAACGGTTGCTGTTTTCACTTTGGATCGTGAAAGAATTGTACGATACTGCCTCTATTTAGTTTGATATATATGTTAATTTTGCACTTGGTTGTTTGTGAATAGAGCAAAGACAGCACCTTCCGAGGTCATACCGGGTCAGTTGATCAACTTTGCTGGCATGCATCCATGCCAGATTTACTTAGCACAGCTAGTGGCGATAAGACTGTACGAATATGGGATGTTCGTGCTGGAAAGTGTGCCACAATTATAAACACCAACGGCGAAAATATAAACATTACTTGGTCACCAGATGGTAAAACTATAGCTGTTGGGAATAAGGAAGATTTAGTAACATTTATCGATACTAGAACACATAAGATTCGAGCTGAGAAGCAATTTAATTTTGAAGTGCGTATAATTTTTTCCTCATAATTTATCTTAAATCGTCGTAATATTTTTAGGTGAATGAAATCGCGTGGAATAATTCTAGTGATTTGTTCTTTTTGACAAATGGACAGGGATGCGTTCATATCTTAAGCTATCCGTCGTTGGAACTGCAATATGTTCTAAAAGCCCATCCAGGAACCTGTATATGCATTGAATTTGATCCGACAGGTAATTAATTCATTTGATTCAAATTTAGAAATGTCCTCATTATCAAATATCTTAGGCAAATACTTTGCAACTGGCTCAGCCGATGCTCTTGTATCGGTATGGGATGCAGAAGAACTTGCATGTGTTCGAGTCCTTTCCCGATTAGATTGGCCAGTTCGTACAATTTCCTTCAGCTACGACGGAAAACTATTAGCTTCTGCGAGTGAAGACCTACTCATCGATATCGCACACACTGAAACAGGTACCAAACAAAAAAATTGTCTATTATTTTTTGATAGTTGCATCATGATCTCATTTATAGGAGAAAAAATTGCTGATATTGCGGTTGACGCTGCTACTTTCACAGTTGCATGGCATCCAAAACAGTATTTACTAGCATATGCATGTGATGATAAAGATTCCTGTGATCGACGGAGGGATGCAGGCAATTTAAAGGTTTGGGGTTTTAGTGAATAGATTATATTTCTACGAAATAAAACAATTATCTACATATTTTTCTTACAAATTTTCACCTAAATAAGTATAATCATAGTTAATATTTTTTTTATGACCAAGTTTCTTCTTGATATCGGCCATCTTTTATCATTTTTTCTATGTAATCAGTACTGCCCACTACATTCGAAAATGCTTCTTTCACAGCCTGCGGCATATTTTGCGAGTTTCCTGCGACTAAAATTACAGCTTTTTTGTCTGTGATCAATGCTACTATTTCTGATCTGTGTTGCTCAATTTTATGTTGAACGTAACTGAAAATAATTTTTTAAAGTTATTATCTAAACTCAATTAAGAAATAAAAGTAACTTACACTTTATGTTCTTGATCGCGAGAAAAAGCAAAGTAACATTTCACAATTCCATCGTCCGCCATTTTCTTCAAATCGTCCCTGAAAAGAAAGTGTAAGCTAGTCCTGTCGTATAGAATCTTATTTCAAGTTGACGTACTTGCAGTGAAAGTCTTTAAATTCGCTTCTGCATCCGAAAAATAATACATTCGAACTTTGGCTATTCGTTTCTTTGTTTAACCATCTGTCCATTAACAATGATCGGAATGGAGCCAAACCTGTTCCAGGACCTACCATTACTATTGGAATACTTAGTTCGCGAGGTATTCTGAACGTCCCCTTTCGAACACTAGCCGGTATCGTTGTACCTACAGTCATATCTTTCAACCAGTTCGAACACAATCCCTTTCTTGGCTCGGCAAGTTTCAATTTATATTCAACGACAGCTACCAAAAGTTCCAATTTATTACTTTTTCGACTTGAAGCGATTGAAAATAAGCGCGGCTGTATGATAGAGAAGAGTTCAAAAAGCACCGGGATCGTGAGTGCTGAGGTGGCATGCGGGAAATCACCGAGTACTTCGAGAATATTTCTACGCGGGCGACTCGTATAGTTGTACATATCTTCTAGGCCCTCAGGCGTTGTAAAATCAATTAGTTTTTCTCGTTCAAGATCATTCGTACAGTTGAGTGCTAGTAGTTCGAAAGCGCGCTGTCGAGGAATTGCACTCAGATCCCAGAGATATTTTGCTATCAAGCCTAAGCTTGTTGGCATCTCGAAATAAAAAGGAACCGGCATTTCTGTAAATGATGAATAAATATATTTAATTCTACATTTTACGTGAGATGTGCTACGTTGTGTGAACGCTAATATCACTAAAAAAAATATTTTAAGGGGTGCATATATTAAGAAATAATACGATCTCCATTAAGCTAGTACGCAAAATATCTCTCCAATTAGGAAATTATTACATTCGTGGATTATTACTTTCGTAGAACAAAAGGAAAATTTTGATGTAATTATTAATGAATTTAGCAATCCTGATATGGTTGCTAGAACTACGTGGTTAAATCAAAAATAATATCATTAATTTTTTGAATACTCTTAATGCGAATAGTTGCTGGTTCGTTAACGATCACCAAGGTCTATACAATTTCAACCATTCGATCAAAAGTGGGCCTTTCAGGAATCACTTAACAATAAAAATAGAAAATCATTCTTCATCACTGATTGAACATATTGCAACTTCGTTATCAGTTTAAAGTAAAAATAGACGATTCCCTACATTTTCCAGTTAAAAGTTTGGAGAGGAAAAACGACAGCAAAACAGGTTTTTATTGTAGTTTTCTACTAATCAGGGTCGTGACATCAAAAAAAGAACATATTTATAAAAGGACAAAATTATTTCGGGGTGTTTCCAATATTCGGTAACATGATTTAAAGTACCCAAGCCCTCAGCTGCAACAGGAGAATAATATGTAGTATATGAAAATATGCACTTGTCATGTATATTCGGGCTGGAAGAAGTATGAACATAATCACCTCATTGAGGCTGTTGGGAACAGTCTTTTTTGAAAGAAAAGTTAGCTAATATGATCAGGCTTGTATTTTTTTTTAAGTAGGGTTGGTAATAGACCGATAACCTCTTCCGTGAAAGCTTTCCGAAGTACGTAACGGGTATATAATAATACATAATAAGCATCGGAACGAAAATAGCAAAATGGAGCGTTAGACCTCTCTAGCGAGCTCGTATTGCTGAGCAACTGACCGACGCCTTGCCTGAATATACAGCTGATACAACAGCAACATATGGGCAGGGTCTTTTGCAAAAGAGAGAATATGAAATATACTACAAGTGCTCTCCAAAACGAGCAGCTTTAACACTAACAACAAAAGGCTATGAAACCTTCGCATGCGATGCGATTTTGCGAATATTAGTCTCAAAAACGTTTACGGGCCTACGGATGAGTCTACTGAAGACGGAAAAGAAGCATACTGTGAACAAGTCGAGCAGACACTCAATGCCTACCCAAGGTATGATTTAGAAATCATCCTTGGCGATCTGAATCCAAAAATAAATCGGGAGCCTGTATTCCGGCATTACGCAGCCACCCACAGTTTTAAAAACAGATGAATAACTTCTGATGTGGCCAGGAACACGAAGGTCTTCCTTTCAGAGCCCAACCATGCGACTGCGGAATTCCTACCCAACAAGAGCATGAAATTTTGCAGAGCCATGACAGGCATACAGCCTGGACACAACTATCTAGGAGGACATATGTATCGAATAGGTTGTTGCACGGGATGACCTCTGTTCATCCTACCTAGAAAAGGCTGACTCTGCAGAGCATTTCCTCAGTGAATGTCTAGCTTTTGCGCGTCTCAGATATCAATGCTTTGGCTGGGATGTAGAGCGTATGAAGAAGATATTCTCTTTTCCCCTATCATTGATCCTAAATTTCGCTATGAGGTCTGGGAAGCTATGAGTACAATGGGTACTTTGGCTTGAGTGTTTAGATGTGACAAGCGCCTCTCCCCCAACACACACACATCCACAGTTTGTAATAATGAATTTCGAGTCATAGAAGAACATAAAGCCACCTGGGTATAACACGATGGAGCTAGGTGGATCACTTGTTGATGGATCGTGGTCACTACTCGAGCCTGATGACGTATGAAAATACCGATTCACGTAGATTAGGTTCGGATTAATTGATACCAATATTATAATAACAAACAGTAGTCACAGATATCGGAAGACTAGCTTAATGATTTTTGTCAAGAAACAAAAACAAAACTGCATACCAAGCAATGCAGCAATCTCATAGAACGCAGGTACGCGACAAGATATATGAAAGTCTCAGAAGGACAGAGAAAAAGATTTGGTTTGTGAAATAGAAAGAACTAGATAGCGAGGTCCGTACCAGGCGCGGAAATTCTATCAAATAGTCCGAACATGACGCAGTAAACACCACGCTGCACTTACTGTAAAGACAAAGAAGATAATCTGATCACCGATCGATTCTGAAGGCATTCTAGGGCGATGGCTAAAGACAGCCCAACAAAAAAATAGAGGCTGGGCGAATGCAAGAAGAAGAGGTTATGCTGCCGCCACCAAACATGGAAGATGTACAAGAGGTACTATAAATCGACTGAAATACTACGAAGCATACCAGCTGAGCTGATTAAATACGAATGGCGCACGTTATACCAAGCAATGCACGAAATTATAGTGCACATATGGGAGCAAGAATGGTGGAAAGGCATAATCTGCGCTATACATAATAAAGGAGATAACGTGGGGCTATAATAGGGGTGGAACGCTCTTGAATACTTCCTATAAAATATTCCCTGTATCCTACCAGAGCATGGTGCAGCAATGAAAAAAACATGTAGCAATAATAGGGGTGTTACTCTCTTGAATAACTCCTATAAGTTATTCTCCTCTATCCTACCAGAGAATGGTGCTATCCGCAAGTGGAAATTTCATTAGTAAAATAAAATATTAATTTGGCTTTATCCCTGCCTTACAAATGAAGAGTTGATTGAATTTTCAGATTTGCGATGGACAAATGTCTGAAATTTAATACTTATTCCGTTATACCATCTATTTATAGGCTACGACAGCGTAGCCAGGCTAATCTCATGTACGATATAAAAAATTATTAAACTTGAAAATCAAATATTTTAACGAGAAATTGTAAATCGTCCAATAATTTATTTAACTTTATAACGACATGAGAGAATTCAGCTTCGAAAACAAATTAAAACGACTTAGGATAATCGTAGCCTGCATAACAAGCCAAGTAAAAATAACAGGATTGTTATCTAGATCGATCAGCATCTTCAATGGGTTCTAACAAGAGAATTATCTCTGGCATTGAAGAAAGCAATCCAAGATTTTGTCACGCCAACAAGAGGAACAATGGTCAAGTGCAATTACTAGCTTACATAGAAGACATTGATATTATTGGAATCAGGCGGCGCAAAAACTGGGGCTACACATAAATGAAGAAAAGACGAAGTACATGGTGGCATCGTCTACGAGAAGAAGACATCGAGTTGGCCAAATCGTCAGGATAGTGGAGCCCACATTTGAAGTAGTACAGTAATTAAATACGTTGGATCAACAGTAACAGCTGATAACAATATGAAAGAAGAAATATGCGGGCTGCTGCTCAAATGCATAACTTCAAGCTACTGCTATACAAGACCGTGGTCTTGCCACCGCACATGTATGGGAGATTTGGGTGCTCAGCAAAAAGTACTAAGCAAAGTCTTACGGCGCTCAGGGATACCTAAATGGATGATATCGACTCACAATCAGATTTAGTGGAGAGACTTGTTGGTCTCCGGTTGTAGCGCCGATGATGATAATGACATTATTTACTTGAATCGCTTAAAGGGGGGAAATCGTCATGGTGAGCTAATGCAAATAAGCAGCTTTAGTAAAAGCGTTTCATCAGGTTATCATGAACCCTTTGTCACACGGGGATCCCATTATTTTTTATGTGAATAGGTCCCCGCATTTAGCTCGAGTGCAATTGCATTAGTTCTTTATTTTAATTGCGTGTTTTAATACACACGATTACGCTCAAGCTGCATTTCGGAAGGATATATTTCCGTAATCAGTCAGTGTACTATGGAAAAACCTTTTGCTCAATATCCATGATCTAGCAGCAACTGGATCATCGGCAATATGCATACAAGCTGGTGGATGACAGTTGATTTTTTTCTTGACAATCGTCTTTTTGGGCGATTGGCTGATTAAAAAGGTGATTCGTTGGACCAGACCACAGAAGAGCTTCTGAGCAGGAAAGTTGGGAGTGGGAATCCGGCGAAGTGGGATCAAATTTCGAATTAGGCGGGCGTTGACTTGCGAACGTATCGAGTTTTGTACGTTGAACAGACAATCGCATCAAAAGCTTATCATTACAAACACAAACACTGTTTGTACATTCCTAGTCGATTGTCACCTATGATAGTTTGCTTCAGGCGACACGACAGACAAATTATTCAGTCATCAGCAATTGAAAAAGCTTTGACCCAATCCAACAAGTGTGACTAATGTGATGCACCAGTTCCTGATAATATGTATAATACAAGGTGGAGAACGATAAGCTATCTTGTAGGCAAGTGTGACTAAGAACGAACGGAAATAAAAACGAAGAAGGATGTGCTGAGAAAAAATAAGAACGAATAAATGCCTGAAGTTGCTATAAACCGGTCTCGTATACGATTCTAAAGTCTGCAATCGGTTGGCTGAGGAGCGATTCGCTGGAATTGACATAAAACAACTAATTTTGACGCACAATCGTCCATATATGCAAAATATCATGTGTTAACAGTGGTGCTTCTTATACATTAAAAAGAAGAAGTTAATTTTGCATACAAAAAAAATGTTGGTTAAGCATTTAAATTTAGGTTCAGTGGAACCGCGTTGAGTTTTCTAAGTAAGTTGTTTCAATATTGGCCAGCGTGGTATGATGCGTGACAGAGCTACAACGCTAGGGCTTTTCGCTCAAAACACACATGAAGCCGTTGACTAGCCGGTACTTGAATGTCACGTGAGGGTAAAGGGTCAGGCTTAAAATTTATTGTGGTGACGACTGCTCACAGCTATTCCACAAGACCCGAACTCATAGGCATGTGCATCGAATTGTTTCCTTATGCTCCAATATAGTTTTATATTCATAGAAATTATGATATATAGTATAACCTATGATAAGAGTAATAAAAAGGTTTGAATTTATACCTTTACAAACCAAGCTTACCATTTACCATGCGTACATTGTTTTCTTAATCACATATGGAGTACTGTTGTGGAGCCAGACTTCCAAACACAACATTGAGCTTATTGGAAGACTTATGACCAAAGCTATCAAAACAATTCATAAAATGCCCACACTTACCTCAACTTCAGCGGTATATGCTAGAACTGGGCTTCTAAATATCAACAAACTTATACTGCTTGAGCGAGATAAATTGATTTATAAGATTTTAACGAAACAGCTCAAATGGCCAAACATTCTTCGAACTGTTGGTGAGTCCACCAATATTCCAACAAGAAATGCGGGTAATTTATCAGTGCAAACTCCAAGGACGGAAAGAATGAAGACCGACCCTGTACAGAAAGCAATACAATTTTTTAACACACTGCCTAATTCGGTTAAACATTCGGAAAACTTAGTAAAGTTTAAAGAAAATCTAAAGATCTACATCGAAAGAGCACACTGCTAATGAAATCCAGAGTTTTTTGTAAACTTTTCTCTGGACGCACGTCTCGATGACAAATGAAATGTACACAACATGACCTAAAGTACTAACTATAAAAAACAGGATGGTACTATCCCTTATATCAATACACCAATTGTCTGGGAAGTACTAGGAATAATTATTTACTGATGATTTTGTGATGCACACGGGCCGTGCATATTGAGTGATGGAGAGAGTGGAGTGAAGGAGGTATATAAAAAAAAAACAAACTATATTTTAAATATATATTTTAATATTTTAAATTGAATTCTGATATCAAACTCTTCAAAATACTATACAAAAACCGGTGTTAGTTTTCCTAGTACAGTTGAAAATTATACTAAGTTGCAGACTGGATCAATTAGAAGAAATTTTAGCGATCTGATGTCAAGTTTGCACTGGTAAACGGAAATCCGACATACCATAAACGTATGCAGTCCCGAAATCTTTAAGTCGTACTAAAAATTCAACACAATCCATATTTAGAGATCGCGAAGAACAAGATCGAATAATCAATAAAAATACTTATTTTTAAACAAACTTATATTTAAAAAAAAAAATTAACACACAGTTTCACTTTCACACATCCATATCCTCATCATCTTGCTTCCATCCATCATCATCTGCCAGGAATTGTCTTTTCACAGATGTGTTCATGTACGGCCTTAGCACCCACTCAGTATCAGCAGCGCCTAGTTCATCTAACGTGCCCAATTTAATTTGATATAACTTCAACTGAAACCGAGGACCAACTTCCGTCAACTCAAGTTCCTTATTCACATACTGAAAAGTATGATGTCTGAAGCAGATGTAGTCATCGTGATTTGCAAACGTTATTACACGCTTCGAATCCTCCTTCGGTACGGGGAATAGATACTTTAATATCGACATCGCACGCTCTCCCAGCTTTGTTTTGAAATTATGAAAAATAAGGTGCGGTTTTTGTTCGCTCATGGGACCAACATCGGGCACGTCATGTCGCATCACAACTCCAGAAATGTTGAAGAATGCTGTTGGTCCGTGCGGAAGATGAGATATCACCAAATTGTCGGGGACGCCACGATGTTCGTGGATCATTATGAAATCGGTTACATCGTTCGCTCGGCACGCATGAATCAGCTGCTTGATTTCGTATTTACCACGGTTCATCCGCTGTGCATTGGGGAATATCAATCGAAGCTCCTTCACAAACATTTTCAATCGAGCTGAGGGATCGTGAGAAGTCGTTATCATGATTTTCGGATCTTCGCATCCTGCATAGCGATATTCATCATCTTGTGAACTTGCTGTGTTTGCACCGCCACTTACTCCACTGATTGCCGTTGCCGCCTTAGGACCTACGTATGAATTTATGGTCGCAATAGTTAATACACAAAGATTATCAACACTGCGACATTAATAGATAGATACCTTCGTCCGTCCACTTTAATTTCTCTTGTAACACCAACGCTTCGCGCCGTAAGTCACCGTGTATCGGAACGTTTCCCTCCAAATGGTTTTTTATTCGATCTTTCTTGTCCTGTAGTGCCTTGTGTCGCCCTTCAACGGCTTTGCGATAAAGATATTCGCGGCGAAGACGTGCCTGCCGTCGAAGCATTATGTTATAGGAGTTTTAAGTTAGAACTAATTCACTAGATCCAGAAATATACTTTACGCGTAGCAAAGCACCGATTATCTGTCAAGCAATTTACACGTGCAGGTTGGAATGACATTTCAATGAATGACATGACAAGTTACGAAGTTTACCAGCAGATGGCCGATTTTATTGGAACAGTAATGCTCAGAAGTTATTATACAGTAGTGCATCAATATTTTGGTAGTGATTCAGGATGTTAATATGCTACTAAATATTTTTTTCTTCAATTTATTAATCTATGATAATAGCCTCTTGCAATGTTGAAGGAAGTCAGAAAAATCATAATTTACTTTTGTGCTTTGAATATCTTGATTTTTCTATTATTGTACAGTTTTCGCATCTTTCGTAGCTGTTTGCAACATGGCTTAATTCTAGTCTAGTTTCCACTTACATTGTAACGGATTATTTTACAGTGTTTTGAAAATACTTTCTTAATATTAAAAAGAGCGGGTCAAGCGGAGGATACAAAACACTGAAATTTTAGAAGTTTGACTCCCCCAGTCCAACTCCTGCTTCTAAAGTCAAGAAGAAGGCTGTTCCAACGGCAAAGTGCGCTAATAACGAGGGAGAAATTTCTATAAGACTTGGTTCATTGTTTTGTTCACCACCGTCGACGGCACTTTGCCCGTGACTTTGTTCTAGGACTTTGGAAAAGTAGCTTGCAAGCCTGCTTAAAGAATCTCTTGTCCTGTTTTGGTTCTTCGTATGCCAGCACACCAAAGCGGAGCACTGATGACGGAAAGAAGTTCGATTATACTGACTGGAGTCCACGAGGAATGGCAAATAAGCCGACTTGAACTCTTGCTGCAGGTATTTTAGCTGCTATCTCCTCTACATAAAAAATCCTAGATCAGCTCTGCTGGGGCACATAGAATCCGGAAGAACCCATACCGGACTCTAAAGAGATTTAACAACGTCTCTCTCTTTGAAACAATGTCCGATAAGGACAAGGAAGCCCTTAAGCAATTCAGGCTGCAATACTTGCCGAACAGAAACGGCAAAGGTCAACTGAACAGCGAAAATCAGCATCTCATCGGATAACTGGAAGTTGGTGTTCAGTCAAACTGATAGCCTGTCAGGATCAGCGCTCTGTGGACTTGTACATATGAGCAAACTGGGTGAGATATGGCTAGGTACAAAGTTAGAAGTGTTGGTAAAGCATTGTACTCCGAGTAAGCGTAGACCCAGAGCATGGGTCCCTGTCGAGCTTTCTTCACCTGTATCTTCACCAATATTATAGATGTCATAAAGCTGAGCAAAAGTGACCTATCCGAATGTGACTGGAAGGTGGCCAGTGTCAGCGAGATATCTGGTGATTAACCGCAGGACATCATTGTCATCAATGTAGTCAGTGTTGGTGACTAAAAGATAGGCTACGGTTCATATATTTGAATGTGGCAAATAACAGATGCAGACGTTAACACACTCAATGAGTCATAGGGTAGTTAAAACACTAACGATAGAGGTGAATGGAGGTAGAATTTAACCTTGTCTAGTAATATTGCCACAGCATGCAAATATTTGAAACAGTTTATCTGGAGAGTGAATGCGAAAACCAGAAATTGATTGTAGTAGACGCTTATTTCCCACGTAGAACTTGTAGCCGAAATTTAGAGCAACAATTTGTTCATAATTTAATTGTGTTTGACCAAACTGTTGGAGAATATCTAATTGTTGTCGATTTTGTTGGATATGGAAATATCCGTTTTTAATATAAAAAAAAAACAAATTATGAATAAAACCAACATGTGGTCCAACGTTTTCGTGCAACATCTCATGTCTGTTGCTCCACACCGGCTACGGTCTACATGTCTCACTAAATATAGAGCACGACTTTTGATCCGTAAATATTGCGCTTTGAGGCTGATAAACCTGGTTCACCTGGCATCACCCATGCTAGTTTTCCTTTAGAAATATCGTATTGAATCAATTTTTCGTAGCTAGTGATAATACGATGAAAAAACACTTTCTTCTTTGTTGCCGAATCAACATTTCACGAATCAAGTGAGCAAACGCATTTCAATGTTCTTTCCTTTAACTCATGTCATACCCCATTTCCTGCATTTTGAACCATGACCATCGCATATAGGTGTTTTCCAACGGTGGATCGATCGATATTCAATGCTGCAAATAGTTCTTCAAGAGTTTGACAAGGATCACTATCCAAGTTGGTAATCTTGAATCGTTTTTATGGACCATCGCGTTATTTATCGTTGACGTTGAAAATACTACTTTTGAAGCGTTGGAACTAATATCTGCAACTTGGCTCCTATGCAGTAAACACTCACAAGCATATGGTACGTTTGCACATCACTTTTATTCAAAAGATAGTAGTGGTGAAGAACCTTTCGAAATGGGAATTTTTTAGAATATATTCCGACAATTTCGATGCGATATGAACATTTGTTGTTTACACTCGATATACAAGTCTTATACTCCAACCTACTTCCCCACCAAATCCATTGGTAATCCATCCACACTTGATTGTATCCTAACAAACTGTTTATCACATATTTCACATCCCATTGTGCATCAATAGTTTCCATCAGTCACATACCAATTTAATTTAACATTTATGTCCAAAGTATAAGTAAGTAAAAGAAGCTTTCTTTTTCAAAAAGCAAGCTGAACAATTGACTAGTTGGTATTAGTCACTAGCTTAGTATACAATACAGGATTCAAACGGGATTGAGATTTGTACAGTGGAATGGAAACTTTTAAACAACCCTTTTTCATTCCTCTTTCAATCTCAATCCTAAATCAATTCGGCATTGTATCGGCGATTACTGTTACTCAAGCCAAGTACTCTATTTACGAGCACAGTATTAATTTCAACAAACTTTTTTGGAAAACAGCAGAATTAGCAATATATATATTAAGCCACTAGAGAACACTTCACTTTATCCGGGAAAATTAAAGAACGGGAAAATGTTGGCATCGCACGAAAAATAAATACTTCAAAAAAGAATTTAACGCAATAGGAAAAATTATCAAATTTAAAAACAAAATTTGGAGAAAATGTTGGCTCAGGGAGTAGGACCTGTTGGAACGTTACAAAAATATTTATAGAAAAAACTACATTTCGCCTATAAAAATGGGCCGTCTCATTTTATCGACGAATCCAAATGTAAAGCTTTTGGAGTGGATTTCGAAAGCGTTCATCTTTCTACATCGTATCTCGGAGATGATGAAACTAAAACTCTCGTTGAGGAAATTATGAGCCCCAAACCAAACATCCTTTGAATACGGTGCAAATGTTAGAACATATTTTAAAATGCTGAACTATAAGAGAATTAAGTGGGCTTAAATTAACTTAAGTAGACTTTCGAATACAGAGAAAGCAATTGGATTAACCATAATGTACTTCTTGGTCGGTTTCGTTAAGTTTCGTTCAATTCAAGCCACTTAATTTATTAATGGATCCGAAGCATATGGAAGAGTTGTTTGCAATTGCAGCTTGCATCTACATAAAGAAACGAAAACCAAAAAGGAAGTGTCGAAAAGGATGCCTTGCCGAACGGAAACAAATGAATCACGTAAATTTGATAAAAGAGCTCACACTTGAGCCTTCTGATTGGCAAAATTATTTAAGAATGGATGAAACGACATATAATACGTTGCTACAGTTGGTAACCCGATTAATCAAACGAATGGATACGAATATGAGGCAAGTCATCACTCCTCACGAAAGATTGACCGCTACTTTGCGATACTTCCAAAACAAAATCATGGCCGCCACTACCCATTATGCTGAATTTTTCGATTAAATAAAATAATCACAGAAACAGTTAATGAGTTTGTCACAGGTCAGCGTGTGAAGCAAGACTGCCCCGTTGTTTGGACTGAGGCTTCAACACACACGACCAGTGCATTTTATGGACTGTCAAAACTCTTCCTACTAGTTCCCCACACGCGGTCGGGCCAGAAAATGGTCCGATGGCCTGAGTCCATGGACTTTGGATTGATTGGAAATCCAATTTAGCTCCATGAGTCCTTCCGAGTTCTCCCACACACGGTGAGATTTTGGCCTGGCCTCATGCCATTTGCACTGATGGACTGCTCCTGAATGTGGGCCCTTTGGTTCAGGTAAGTCCATTATGGGCAAATTAACCAATCGACAGCAATTGAATGAACTTATTATTAATTTTTAGCGTTCACTTAAGTCAATTTAAGTCTATTGTAGTTCAGCCTTAAGTCTTTAAAGTCGATTAAAGCATCTGGTCCGGACGGTATTCGTTCCAATATATGTTTAAAAACATGTATATGAAAGCACTAATATATATTTAAAATATTCATTTGATGCATGAAAGTGTACTCCTTCCTATCATTTTGGAAACTTGTGTCAGTAACATGCATTGCAATGTCCAATAAAGCTAGATCTGAAGCCAGTTGTTTCAGGTTAATTAGTTTAATTAGCATAGTAAGAAACATATTAGAAAAAAATATTAAGGAAAAGTGCCATATTTTAGAGAGAAATATACCCACAAAAACGAACTTCATAAGTTAACATAACACCACAAAACAAGTTCTTAGAACCAAAAACATAATTCAGTCAAGTTTCACAGACATTAAGAAAAAATTATGGTTACGCTTGATACCGAAAAGGAGTTTAATAGAATTGCATACATCCATTAAATGCGCATACTTTCTCATATTCTTATGTAAAATAGTGAAGGAATATCTAACATATATCATGTGTTACATTGAAATCAACAATTAAATTTTGGACAACTTCAGCATTCTAGCTGGGTTACCGCAAGTGTCTGCTTTGATCCCAAATTTATATAATGGGATCACGAGCGATATGTCTCATATTGCTAACTGCGCTATTAGCTTATTTGCAGATGACCTGCTCGGTTCATCTCATGGCCAACTTCAATCCGAACTTATTTAGAAAGTGGTTTTGGTTTTGAACAACGTATACTTAAAAACTATTTGGAATGTTGGAAAATAAGAATTAATTTGAAAAAAAAACCGAGTCCTGACTCTTTACCCGCAAGCTGAGTCTGTATTCTGGCTCAACACATTAACACCTTTAAATTTTAATGGAACTAACACTAATTGGAACCGATTGGAATAATCCTCTAGTCCGTAATTTGCCCGTCTAATGAATTGTTTTCACTTTGTGCCACTCGTCGTGTGACTACTATATCAAATCTGATTATTGTTTTAATAAGCATTTACTGATGCTATCCTATTTTTAAATCTAGTTTTAAGTTTGTTCTTTGTTAAGCCTATAATTCTCAGTCAAATTATTAATCATGAAGGGGTTTCTCTCAATTTTCTTCTCATCAATATATCATTCAAGTAAAATGATTCGTATCTTTTCCCTTACTCAATTTGAATAAACATTTAGTTGTAAGATCCAGTCTTGTTCTCTACAATATAATAACTTCAGTCGTAAACAGAAAGCATAACCATTAATGGTTGAAATAAAGAATTTGAATTTTACTTCCGTAGGAACAGAGCATGAAAGTGACTACCTCTTCTATGACTGTACAAGTTTATGAAATCTTAAAACCACTTACCTTTGTCAATACTACTTATCGATATAACAGTATCTTCTTTGAAATCTAAATTGTGCTCCCCAAAGAGCGTAAACAGTTTCTTCACTTTTTCATCCGAATTCGAAGGATTCACAGCAACAACATCGCCTGGTTCCCAAGTTACAGAATTTTCGATACTAAAACTTAGCAGTCTTACGTCCTGGAAATGATCTGGAGTAGTTGTACGTTGATTTTTCTAGGATTTGATAAAAGATGGCATCATATACTTCAAAATAGGAAAACCCATTATTGAAATCACCTCCAGTTTCATTGAAAAATATTTCTCTCTCAATGGCCATTTGAGTGTTGTATCATCGACAATACTGTTTTCTTTTTTTCTTCGTACATCCCAGCGATATTGCCAAGTGCTACATGCTAAATTATTGACTATGTTTGCATCGGGATTAAATTTGCCAAGCTCTTTCCAAAGATCACGTATCCAGGGCTGGTAGACTGCACTAGGACCCAAATCATGTTGATCATCACAAAGTCCTAAGAATGCATTAGAAGTTCAAACGTATTCCATATTTTTGCGACTGAGGCAACTATGTTTTACCCAAAGGCAACAAGCTTCGTCCTGATAACTGCAAAAGTCTCTTATACAAACGTTTCGCAACAAAATTGAATTTCGCATAGCTCGAATCGCCTAAGCCGAGCACTCCAATCCATGTGTCGGCTAGAGAATCTGTGGGAAGACTCTTTCTCAACAAAAACTTCCAGAGTTTCTTCATATTATCCGGTTCATCCCCTTGTCCGGTCGTTGAACAAACAAATATAACAATCTTCTCTTCGATTAACTTCCGGACATCGTAGTCATCCATTGCCATTACTGGGCCGGCAAAGTGGCGCTTTCGTGACTCTCGCCATATGTGTTCAGCAAGATCCTGACTGTTTCCTGTTTGACTTCCGTAGAGTATGAGCAGGCGACACTTATTTTCTTTGGATTTCATAATTTTTATCCGAAACAACCTATGCACAAGCAAAAAGCACAATAACTGTTGGGAAGTTTTTCAATGTCACAGAGTGTGTCACACAGAATCGAACGGCATGAAATGTCATTCGTCAGCTGATTGCGGAGAGTTAATAAGTGGAGAGATCGAAGCAGAGCAAACAAAAAAGATCCAAAAATTCTTGAGGTTTGTGTCGTGTCTAGGCTGAGCCATAAACCAACCGGGCAAGGCTTTGGTTGTGGAACGCAATATGTTGAAAGTGTACAACTAGTTGAATGCAATAATTTGCATTAGCTGAACGCGATAGTCCTTGGGGTGTAGATATAGGCCGGGTTCATAGCCAAAATAAATTGTTTGTGTGTGCCCGCAGAAGAGAAATGTTATGCTCAACATAACCGGTTTTTTCCCTAGGAAACTATAAGATCGGCCAGACGATGTGCTACATATATTAGTATAGAATTAGTAGTGTTAGGTTTGGGATTGCTGCCATACATGTATGTCATGAGATTTGTGTCATGGATGAGTAGTTTTTTTTATTTGCGTTGCATTTACAAATTTTCTGCAATTTTGTAATAATTTTACGCATTTAGGTTTCTGGATGCTGTCAAAATTCAGAAATTTCATATAATTTCCAAAGTGCTCACAAAACGTATGACAATTACGTACGACAGATTGCACCAACTCGTTTATTGACCGGATTTACGTAAACTACGTTCAGCTCCAAAGGAGAATCGTGAAGATTTTTTTCGTATAGAATTGAGACATTTAAAAGCCGACTTTCTTCAAGTGACCAGAAAAAAATAGCGGGGCGAACAGATTTTCCTGCACAAAACATTCAAATATTATATATGGCGAATATGAGTCCACGCCACTGGCTTGAGCTGCGTACGTAGCCCATGTATTCAACAAATCCAATTGCCTTCTACAAGTTTTCGCCTAGTCCTCAAGTTGAACGGTTTATTTAGTTGAACGGCGTTGCGGCTTCCATTCGGGCTGGTTTCGATTCTTCGCTGTCAAGTCATTTGCACTCAGTTGCTTTCGTGTGTGGTATTTCGTTGTTCTGTCGAGAATTCCTCCGGGTGTTTTTTTTTTGTACTGTTCTTCGGTAGAAAATGTTTAGTGATCGACATTGTGGAAGTGAATTGGTTCTCGTAGAAAATATCCAGATTACAAGCAAATACGAATAGTTTTAGTGAAAAGTGTGCTGCCGTGAGTTTCGTCAGTTTCCCTTCTCCAATTAGCGTCGGAAATTAGTGAGGAGAAGCGACGTAGAGTTTTCCAAGTGAAAAAAGCCGCAAGACGTGAGGGAAAGCGACCGTCAAAGGTAAACACTGGTGAAATAATGTGCAAAATAATTTAACAGCAAATTGTTTAAGGTTGAGTGGTTTGTTCACTTTGAAATAAACTTAGGGTAGATTGACATGTTTATATTGCTATGAAGTCTAGATTCACCCCATGCCGGGGCTGTCACGACACGGGTCGATGTTTTTCGCCACCCGGTAATTTATGGGCGGCTGCTCATTATCAAAGACAATGGACCACAGAATTGATGAAACATGAAACCGATCAGAAGAACATACGTGTTGAATTACATTAAATGGGACTGTGAAACCTGATTTTCGTTTGGTCCAGTGGTCATTGTAGGTGACGAGCTGGTTATTATGAACGGCTCAGATAATTATATTGCGTCCGGGCCACTGACCGTTCCAAGAAGCGCATTCGTCGGCGCTACATATTCACTTCAATACCGAAGCTGCCGTACGTCACAAGACCGAACATGACCCCCAGGTATTGTGTGTACGGGCGGCATTTTATTGAAATGTAATCAACCAACCAAAACGGAAATGGAAGACCGAAACCGATAAAAGAACGAATCTATTTTGGCATTCTATCCACGCCGGATTTTCTTCCGAGTAGGTAGTCAGCCAGAATGGAATGATTACCTTAGTTTCCTACGATTTCTCCGAAAAGTTTGTATATTTTCGTTTGATAGAAAAAATCGAAGATGTTATCGATTTCGCTATGACATTTCCTCATGTGCTTGTACGTTCAAGTGCTCTTCCTTCCCAAGCTTCCAAGCCGCCTTCGGAGTCATCATTTTGAATGGATAACACATTTAAAGTTTGGCAAACGAAAGCACATGGTGGTGTGCTTCGCTTCGTGTTCGCATTCTTATGGAATTTATTTCCAACGAACGATATACGATTTACTCACACCATGACTGTCTATCCATTTTTACGTCATTTGGCGCGAAAAGAAAATTCGAAAATATCAGCAAGCGAGTGCTTGACTGCATCAACTTGGAAAACTCCGTATTTTCCCAATCTAAACATACAGTAGATGTAGGAGGCTATAATTATAAGTACATGCCATACAAGAAACTGTACTTGTTCGTGCTATGCAACTACATAAGTATATGCAAATGCTCCTCCAACTTTCTAGATAGTACATATTGCTTAGCAATGACTCGTTAGCTTCACGTCTTCACGCTATTTATAGAGCGAGTATATATACATTTACGTTCGGTTCTCGTGTGAATTTGCAACCATGTGCTTTTGATAGTTGAATTCATACGATTCCGAGCACGTTTCAGATGCTTGTTGTCGGGAATGTCGGGAAACGATAAGCATACATACAAGAACGGAAAGGAAGCATTGTGTCTGTCGGTTTGTGAAGTTTCCAAGCGCAATCACCCCTTTGCCATATTTTAATCGAAACCCAATTCAACGTAGAAACATTCCATTTAGCTCACAGAGTGGCAGATGTCTATATTAAATTTGTGATGTTCGATAAATATACATAGCTACGAAAATGGCTCCAAACAAAATTTCATGATGGATTATGCAGACTATTTCCTTTGTTGAATTGTTTCAACGGTGCTACGTTCCTTGTTGCTGAAGTTTTGAAACAAGATTGTTTTCAAAGAAAGTCAAGGCACACAAGTTGCATGATTTGTGCATCCGTTGCAAGAAGTGGTTGTTTCTAGATTATAAAGGATTTTTCAACAAGCACATAACACTTTGTATTTAAATAAAACACAGAATAATTGAGATAATAGATTAAAATTTATGATAAGCAATTTAGAGTAGAAATTTCAATTTCTAGTTAACATATTGTTCTAATTGTAAGGTGATTAAAACAGTTAAATGTCCCAAACCAAAGTTTTGTTTGCTCCCAAGAAATTCTAATCATTTCAAAGTAATGCATGCTGTTCCAATCCTTTTATATGCAAAAACATTGTACGAGTGCTATTTTTATCAGTCAAAAGTAATAGCACACTTGTTTCTATCAATTGAAAAATAACAGTTCTGTTTAAAACTAGTGTTTTTTTTCGGTTTCTTTTGCTTTTATTATGCCTTGCAGATGTGTTGGCTCTAAAGCTAGTGCTTCTTTTGTGGTTAAACTAGTGATTGCTGTAAAGTATTTGCGTCGTGCTCAGTATTAAGTATATTTCAGAAAAATGAGGCACAAAACTCAGTTAGAGACAAGATAAATAGTTTTAAATGTATGGCAAGAGGGCAAGACCTGCCGCGAAATTGGAAAAACAGTCAAACGACATTATTCGACAATCAGAAATATAATCGCGAAGTTCAAAATCTTGTAAAAAATTAGAAAATTTTCAATGTTCTGGTCGACCCAGAAAATTAGATCCCACGCCATTAAAAGAAATCATTAACCAAGTAAAAGCTAATCCAAGATCGAATGCAGCGAAAATTACAGAAAACATCACCTGTGAGACAGAGAAGTCAGTAAGTGCATCTACAGGGTCCGTAGGGCACTGAATAAAAAACAAGCCATAAAACGTTGCGCTATAATTAATAGTTTTCAAGATATAACGATTTAAGTGAGTCAGGATACAGGTCCGAAACACTTTTATTGGCCACCCTGTAACTCCGTAGATTTTGAAAACCGGACCATTCTGTAGAACAATTTTTTGCTCAAAGTATATCAAGGAATGCTTCCTTACAAAAGTGTCCACCGAGTACCAAACACCCTGTATATTGTACTTTTATTATTTAGTGAACTAAACTAATTATAATAGAGCAGTAAACACTGAAATAATTTAATGCTCACTTCTTTGTACAACAATATCGATGTAATATTATTTTTTACCAAAAAGTCGACCTACAATACATCAAGGACCAAAAAAAGGAAGCAAATGGAGAAAATTCAAACGATATCCATTGAATTGATATCTTAGAGCTTGAATTCGCAAACAGATTTGCATAGATGTTGGCAAAGCTCTGGCTAAGTAAAGTTTGCGAGACAATACCCAGACCTATGAGCGGTCAAGGGGTAAAATAGTTTCTATAACTAATTCTAGAAACCTGCTCTAGTCCATTAGCATGCTGAATATTTTCAAACAAGTTCTGATTTTGATGTGATAGTAGTCTTTCATCAACATATCAACTGTCGTTTTGTGAAGTGTAAATTGTATTGAACCAATTAGTCATCAATCTAAGATGGATTTCAAATTACAACAGCTCCTCTAATATGTTCAATGAACATCAATTACATCCATCACTAATTGATATAAAGTAGTTCATCTTACCATCTGATACCGTTCACGCAATCTCATAGCCAGCATTCGATCTCCATACAGATACTACATACTAATGTCGAACTGAATTACATTCGCTCACACATACTGAAATATTTTGAAAATAAGCATTATTGGAACTGCTAACTGCTATTATTCTCGCTCTTTATGGACTAAGTTCAAGAATTTATTGAACAATCGACAGCGTAGCATTATACCGTGGCGTATTAATGTTCTAATGCATAGCAGCAAAATATTCCATTATCTTCTTCAAATCGCTTATTTAGATCAAGCTCAAACATTGCTATTGTTGGCCTTTATTTTTCCATAAATTGAATAAGAATGCTGCCAAGTGTCTATTCTGCTCGGACATCTCCCCATACCCCCGAGAAGGTTGAAGTCTCTACACGGGGATAAATGGACACGAAAACATTGCGTTTTAGAGACCGGTATGTTGCCTTTGACCCAGGATTTATGAAATATTGAAGATGAGTGAGATTCAGTGCTTTCATTGAGACTAAATTTTAATAAATTTTAATGTTGGTAAAATGCTAGGTAGAGCATATATATTAGCTCATTATCTCGAGGCATAAAAATCGAATTCGACTGCTTTTCCAAAGCACCGGAATAAAGTTCCGTAAAATAGTGCTCGAACCGATGCTAAGACTTGCATTTCTAGATAAACACGTCATGAAATTTTGTTCTAATTGTTTTTTGGTTTGATGACCTTGAAATTCATCTTTAATCTTGTTATTTTCTATCATAGTACAAACATGACTGTTGAGTATAAAATATGAAGTCGAAAACAGCAGAAATATCAACATGATGTTTTATCTAGAAGACCACATTGTGACGAAGCTTCTAAAATGTTGTTGTTATTATTATTGCGATTTGCAAGCTACCAACAAACAAACAATGAGATGAGGTGATATTTTCTTTCATAAGCAGGATGTCGTATTATCTGCCAATTTCAACGAACTGTGAATGCAACATTTGAAGTATGCCATCGAAAGGAGTGGCGGTAGTGAAAATATCAAGATTTGTACGACATATTTTCATTTGATTCTTTGTACTCGAAACCCAGTGGCCTCTTAGCAGATAATATGAACCATATTCTAATTTAATTAATTGATTGTTATTGAGAATGCATTGTTGATTTGCAGGCGGAGATAAATCTAAAGTAGTTTTTGAAGCCATAGCTATGCGGTAGAATTGTACACTGGAATGAAACAAATTCAATAAGCTTAGAGCTTGGGTGGTAAAACCATTTCGAATTATTTATTGATTGCGATAAATGGATTTTTATGAGCTTTGATAAGAAATTTTTGATTTTCTAGATAAAATGAAATAGGTTGTGAAAATTTTAATTAAAAAAATTATTTTATTATGATTAGCCCTATTTGGACAGAAAGCTACTTAAGTTGATTTTCTTGAAAATGTTTACAATCATGGAACTGGTTTCGTTATTTGACGATTTTCTTCTACTTATCGTGAAGGTGGGATGTACTAGGTGGGGTGAAAAATAACCCTCCTTGGGAATGAAAAAATTGTTTTTAAAATTTTTTTTATTAATTTTATTCAATGTTGTCCCCTTTTAGGTCGATACACTTATTCCAGCGATTTTCCAACTTTTTGATCCCGTCCGAAAAGTAATTTTCCGGAAGGCGTACAAAATACTTCTCCGCGGCGTCGATTATCTCCTAGCGCGAGCTGAATTTTTTATTGATGAGCCATCTTTTGAGGTTTGAGAACAGATCATAGTCCGAGAGAGCCAAATCGGGCGAATAAGGTGGATGGGGAAGCAATGCGAGCCCTAAATCGTTGATTTTAGGTATTGTTGAGATGCTCTTGTGTGATGGCGCGTTGTCAAACAAAATTTTTTTCGCTTCATGTGAGGCCGTTTCGTATTGATTTCGATTTTCAATCGCTCTAATAATACGCAATAATACTCGCTGCTGATGGTTTTTCCTTTTTCGAGGTAGTCCACGAAGAGTATGCCATGACAATCCCAGAAAACCGACGCCATGACCTTTCCGACCCACTGAGCCTCCCTTGGCCGCTTCGGAGCACTCGTGCCGGCTTCAGTCCATAGCCGGGCACTCATTCTGCTCTCTGGCGTGAAAAAGTGGATCCAGGTTTCATCAACAGTCACCAATCGACGCCAAAAGTTCACCCGATTTCGCCTCAGCATGGCCAAACACGCTTCCGAAGTGCGCAAGCGTTCGTGTTTTTGGTCCGGAGTCAGCATGCGCGGCACCCAGCGGTAGGATAATTTTTTCATCTGCAGAATCTCATCCAAAATATGGCGTGTGCGCTCGGCACTAATCCTTGTGGCATCTGCTAACTCGCGCATCTTCATTTTCCGGTCGGCCAACACCATTGCATGTATTGTTTTGACATTGTCTTGTGTAACCGCATCGGAGGGCCTACCGCTGCGGACTTCATCGGTAGTGGAGTTTCGGCCACCACGAAACTCTCGAAACCAATATTTCACGGTATAATCTGAAGGAGCACTAGCCCCATAATATTTATCTAACCTTTCTTTTGTTTCCTTCGCCGTTTTGCCTCTCAAAAAATAATGTTTTACGAGAGAATGAAAATGGTTTATTTCCATACTCAACATGATGCCAAACACGTCGACAAAAATCGGTTGTAAAAACAAAACAAATGGCTGTATCGCTCTGAAATTTGACATGTCTGCCTAAATATGAATGGACTATAAAGCACAATAATCTTTTTTGCAATTGCAGCGCATTCTGGTGGTCAAAGAGGTTACTTTTCACCCCACCTAGTACTCGTGTCTTTAATTGTTTCAATGCTTAGTCTGCTATAAGTATCCTAAGAAAGCCTGAGAACAGGTGGTCGAAAAATTGATCTTGCATATCCACTCGTGCTAGCTTTTGCCGGCATAGCCGTGGCTTAGTTCCTGCAGATTTCCGCCTTATATATATGACTGAGCAATACCTTGAAAATATTTTGCGCGATCAACAAGCTGATTGGCCTGGAGTTTCATTTCAGTTTGTAGCCTATTTGAACAAATTGGGCTATCCAGATTCTATATTTGCTTCACTCAATGGTGTCTCTCTTCATGCGTACGATTGTATTTCATCTTTAAACATTTTTCTGGCTCTCCCCTGCCATTATTTTGTGGTAATTTCAACCTTTCATCTATCAGTTTTGAGAAATATTTTTCGTGTATTACTTCATTAGACATTTCCTTGAAGAATAGAGTATGTTCCATGATCAGAATTGCTAAGAAAGACTATGTTAGAAGACAATTTATTTCTGCTGAGGGTGACGTTAGGGGAGTTTGGAAATTCATCAATCAAAAACTCTTGTTGGGCAATAAGATAATCAAATCTAACTCTCTTATCACTGCTGATAATTTCGTTGATCATTTCAGCTCTATAGGTGAAAAACTTACTGAGGACTTAAAAGTGAAGTTCAACGTTGACAATTTTGAAAGGCAGAACATTCCGTTGAATTCAAAGTTTCTTTTTTTCGAGCCTACTGATCCTGGTGAAGTATTTATCATAATTATCTCATTGAAGACTGCTTCATCTGAAGCTGATGAAATAACTTCCGAAAACTTGAAATTAGTCGCTACTCAGATATCACCTTATATTTCTGCAATCATTAATAATCATATTAGCAAAGGTGAATTCCCTACAGAGCTGAAAGATACCATGATAGTTCCTATTCATAAATCAGGTGGCGATTTAGATCCTTCTAATTACAGGCAATTGCTTTAACAAGTTCGTTTAGCAAAATGTTCGATAAAATTATCAATAAAAGACTAGTTAAGTTTATAGAAAATAGTGCAGGACTTGATACACATCAATATGGTTTTTTTTTTTTACAAAAAAGTAACACTAGCAATAACAGATGCCTCACAATTTATTAATTGTGAACTGGATCTGAATAAATATGTGGCTGCACTGTTTATTGATTTAGCGAAGGCCTTTGATATAGTTAATCATATCACTTTGTTATGCCGCGTTTATACATAGGGAGGAACGTCTCGTGAGGGCATACGGCAAAACATTCGACAAGACTCAGCAAGACATAGGGTGAACTGTTTACTTAAGATATTGCACCATGCAACACGCACCTTTCGACAGTTGTGAGCTATTTTGTTCAGCTCAGTGGACGATGGCTGAGGTACAGTTTGTGGCTATTGCAACTGCCTGGTGTGCGTTGAGTTATTTGAATCCTGGCTACATGTTTGAAGTCCCGGCCGAAAATTCGAAAATTTAAATGAGCATTCGCTACCCGCTCGAATCCCTTTGACTCGATGCATAAAACTGACTTCGCTTCAAGCGGCTTCGAGCTAGGACGAGACGGTCATAAACACTCAGGCACAGCCATAAAAGGATCATTATCCCTTCATAAAAGAAACAAGAGCCGACGAGCAAGCCATTTACACACGCGTGCTTGTCATGAAAAAACCAGCCGAGAATAGACAAGGAGACCATTTACACACTCACCTCATCAACATTTGCCATTCCTCGGCGAGAATGTAAACGCGGCATTAGAAAATTTAAGCGAACTTGGAATAAGAGGCTTGGCACTGGCGTTCATTGATAGTTTCCTAAAAGACAGAAAAATCCTGGTTAGGTCTAATGATGAAATAAGTAAGCAACGCGTAGTTAACATTGGTGTTCCTCAAGGGTCAATTCTAGGGCCAACTTTATTTTTACTCTATATTTATAATTTATATTTCTCTGGTCTGACCGGAAAATATATTATTTATGCTGATGATACTCTTTTGATATTCTCTGCTAACTCTGCTGAACTTAAAACGATTGGCTTTAGAATAACTATTCGTTGTAGAATAGTTGGAATAACTGGTTTTAGAAATACTATTCGTTGTAGAAAAACGGTCCGTTTTAGAAATCCTGTTCGTTTTAGAAAAAAAATTTCGTTTTGGAAAAATTGTTTGTCGCTATTTGGGAAAACTGTTCGTTCGTTTTTTGCAGCCAAACGTTTTTTTCAAACTGTTTGGCGTTTTTGAGTCCATCACTATCTGCGCGTGCAGTCGTTCTTGTTGCAGTTCGTTTAGCAGGGAGTCAACTAGCAATCAACAGGAGCGGTGATAGGACCACTCCTTGAGGACATCCATTTGTCGTCTGCCTTACTAATTAGCAGCTGGCTCTAGCTTCCAACAGCAACAATCTCTGCGTCATTTAAATAGGATGTCGTCCACGTCATGAGCTTTCATAGCTTCACACCATCGTATACTCACCATTTGAGGTCAGTTCCTGAACTCTGGAATCCAGAGATGTGAAGGGCCGTTATACATGATTTTTCTCGCTGGTACTTAATCCAGGTGGTTAGACTTAAGTGCCGTAGTGCATATGATTTATTTAATAAGCCTCTCCAAGCATTACAGTATAAATTAAGTTAAGCTGATTGGCCTAAAGTTCCTTGGATCTGTATTTCGGGGAGTCATCTCTCCCCGGTTAGCTATAAGACTATTTTAACTCGTCTTCAAGGTGACGGAACATCCTTCAAGACTAGGTATCCCCAAAAAAATGTAGGGAAAAAAGTTTGCTAGAAATGATAACCTAACATGCACCTTATATCTGATGTATTCAAAGGCTTTATTGCCTCTAAATAATCAACAACTTGCAATAGGCTGCATAAACGAGAACATAGATTAAAGCAGTTAACTCCATATAAAGAAGACATGGAGATCTTGCGAATACCGATAATCTCTTTGGAATTTATGATGTGAATCATCAAATGAATGGAAATTTTTCTTCATTTTTCTTCATTTTAGATAACGAATGCAGTCAGGCACCACATTAACAATAATCTTTTATCTCTAACAAATACTCATAAATTCATACATAAGTTAAGTTGGATTTGTGGCAAGCAAATAACTCGGATAGAATCATCTAAGTCTCAGATACTTCATTAGTCGTTCCAACACGCACAACTTTCACTTTGCTACAAAAACTTGACTTTCGAAAAAAATTTTAACAGCTATAATGTATTTAAAAATGCATATGTATCTAATAGGTGCATTTATTTATCTATAGATATGATTCGGTCTCTCATTTAAATATTAATAAAAAATGAAACCACTTTTAACTTGCGAAATCAAAGAGTATCTGCATATACGAACGTCATATGAATAACCCGTACGAGTATGGAAGTGCATATCTAACATCAAATTACAACACTAACTCTAGTTTAATTCAATCGCGTACCATGGTGATCGTGTTGATTGATCATGTCATTCAAATTAAATATTCAAGTACTTATAATGCTTATATTCGCTTCATAAACATACTCAATGGCTAGAGTAGAATTGCAACAAGCGCGAGTTTGTTAGTAAAGTTGTATGAATGGTGGCTCATAAAATGGAATGAAATTGTAGGTGCTAATTAGACATTCAATATGTACGGTCAGTTGACTGCAAAACAATGCGTATAGTACAGTGTGTCATGAAATGTAGCAACGTCTCAAATAAGACCCAGGCGAGATATTTCAAAGAAAAAATAAAAAAAAGCTACGTTTTTGAAATAATATTTAAGTGAAGTAGTCCCACTGCAACCCTTGTCGAGTCTGGGGGTTGAAGTTGGTAGAGACTTCATTCATAATCAAAGTATATGATTAAGGAGTGATAAGTTCCACGACTCACTTTACCCCTGATTTGACATAGGTACTCATTCAGAACTAGGGCAACTCGAAGCCCCAGATATGATCATGGCTGGATTTGAACCATGGACCACACACGCTAGAAGCCGGTGCTCTACTCATTCGGGTACTCAAGCGTCATATTTGGCAAAAAATATACATTCATTGTACTAAAATATTACTTTTATTATTCATTTAAATCAAGCTCGATTATTTATAGTTTAAAAGTTTTTTTTACAACTACAGCTTGCTGAAAACTTTTTGTTTAATTTTACTGTCAATCAGTGATAAATAGATAATGATATAAAAATAAATTAGTGTTGTTTGACAGAGGCAGTTGATATGTGTTATCTCCATTAATTAAACTTTAAAATGATTAGATTAGCGGTATTAACCTGTCTAGTGTGATAAAATTTGTCTTCAATCAGTTTACTGAGCTGAGTATTTTTGATATTCTTGATAATGCTAAGATATTTTGAATGTATGTATGTATGTACATGAATCTGGAATGGTTATCTTTCGCCGAGCTTTTTATCAAAATTTGATGTTGCTTAGGTCTGATTAGAAGAAACAAGGTCATGGGAGCAAACAACGTTGGAGTTAGGCTATATAAATGTTTTATTGTGATTTAAAATCCTGGCCGTGATATATATATATATATATATATATATATATATATATATATATATATATATATATATATATATATATATATATATATACATATAAAAGTAAAGCAATCCCACGACAACCCTTGTACGGGTCTAGGGGTTGAAGCTGGTAGAGAGCTTCATTACAATTTTTTTTAATCATTGTGGATACGAGTGTGGAGTGATTAGTTCCACGACTCACTTTACCCCTGATTTAAATCAGGTACCTAATCAGAGCTAGGTGAACTCAAAGCTCGGTGCGCGGACCCTCGTCCGAACCTGGATTCGAACCAGGGACCTCACACGCAAGAAGCCAGTGCTCTACCCACTAGGCTACTCAAGCTATATGTATATATATATATATATATATATATATATATATATATATATATATATATATATATATATATATATATATATATATATACATATATATATATATATATATATACGTATATATATGTATATATATATACCATATATATATATATATATATATATATATATATATATATACATATATATATATATATATATATATATATATATATATACGTATATATATGTATATATATACCATATATATATATATATATATATATATACATCTACATTATATATAATAAAATTAAACTACTACAAAATATAATAAAATTAAACTACTTTTTAAATGTTTGAGTGGTATTCTTAGAAATATTCAGTTGGCGCAGCATCGTTTGAATACATTCTAGCTGGTTTTCTTCGAATATGTATACTTACAGCTAGCACAGCAAAGTGCCATGCTCAGATTAATGATGACAGAAGATTGATTTGGGAACGAGACAAAAACTGCTTCTGGTTTTGCGGAATGGGGAGGTATTCCCTTCGAGCAGAGCTAATTAAAGGAAAAGATCCGTAACTGCACGCTCATCGCCCTTTGGTGTACTGTATCTGACTCATTAGTGGTTGGTTACGGTCTGAAGCACAACCTAAGTAGTTTATGATCTCAATGATCGATTAGCTGTGGCTGCTACATAGTGCTCTTCCAGAAAGACAACATTTCTCTATAATTTGAGTGCTTTCAAATCAGAATTAATAAAAACGAAAGTAATCGGACAAGTCATTAAAAGTGAAAAAAATAAACTGAAAGAAAATTTGAAATGAAGGAAACCGCAGGTCAAACCTGCACAATAGTGGAATCGACAAAGAATGACGTGATTAGGCAACCTAATCCTTCTCAAACATGATTTAGTCCTGAAAAAGCGCTGTGTCTCGGTAGGAAGGCGTGTTTGTGTAGCACAAGGTGCAGTTTGATCCATACAAATGTTGAGGCATAGAAATAAAACAAACAAAACCATTCTTCTCTATAGTGCTCTGTCATCATTTAATTTATAAATTTATTCAAAAAATAATTCATTTCACAGGCAAGATGCCTAGTTACAAAATGAATAAAAATAAAAAGATTATAAAGAATTAATATGTAAATTAAAATTTAAAATAATAAACACAATAAGTAAAGTAAAAATAGAGAATAAAACGACTATGGATATAATAATAAAACAGCAAAATACAAAAATACAGGATAAGAATAGAAATAAAAAATTTGAACAGTAAAAATAAAGTAAGTAAAAATAAGGAAAAAAATAACGTGTAAATAAAATGATTAAATAGGCGAAAAAAGTGCACTTGGAACTAAACTTTTGAAAATTGTAATTGACTGAGGGAGAGAACCAAGCTGAAGATTATTATGCGTCCTCAGTAAACGCAAAACAGGCGAATGAAAAAAAAACGTCAGTACGTGCAAAAGGGACATTGAACATTGAGGTTGCCCTGCTAGGTCTGTTATGATGGCGTGGCGTAAAAAAACACGTCAGAGATGAAGATAAATAGCCGCAATAAACTTTAAAAAGAAAACATTCATCGAGGTAAATTCTGAGCTGGTCAAGTCGAGGAATATTAAGGGCGGATAGACGTTCACTGTAAGGACAATATGGTAGGTTGTACTTGAAAATAAGGCAGCGAGTAAACCTTCGCTGGACAGATTCAACCGCCTCAGACTAATAACAGAAACGAGGACCCCACACTACAGAACAATACTCAAGGATAGAACGAACAAGGGAAAGAAAAAGACACACACAAGTGGAAATGTTGAAGGAATTGTGGCATACACATATAACAAAACCAGCGATCTGGGACGCCTTATGAGTGATGGTACGAATATGAATATCGAACTTTAGCGTCCGATCGATGGTAACACCGAGATCAGTAAAATGATCCAGAACTAAAAGGGTGATGTCACAGATAGAGTAAATAAACTCAAAAGGACAAGGCATCAATGTAAAAGACATTGAGTAACATTTGGAGATATTCAAGGACACGTAATTACAGTCACACCAGGAAGCAAGACGATTCAAATTGTTTTGAAGAGCAATATGATCGGAAGGAGCATTGATAACACGAACAACTTTCAGGTCATCAGCGTACATTAGACAAGGAGATTCAAACACATTAGGAAGATCATTGACGAAGATGTTAAATAGTAAAGGCCCAAGAACAGATCCCTGAGATACACCGGAGGTAGGAAAAAAAGGAGAGGACGAGGAGTCACGGAGAGAGACGTAACAAATACGATCAAATACAAATTATGAGAGCCACGAGAGAAGAGGCTCCGATATACCATAATGCTCTAATTTAAGAAAAAGGAGCTCATGGTTGACCGAGTCAAAGGCCTTAGAGAAGTCAGTGTATATGACATCTACTTGGTGGTGATTATCTAAAGCAGAAGCAACAAAATGACAAAACTCTACAAGGTTAGTGGTAGTACTTCGGCCTTTCACGAAACCATGCTGTTGAGCAGGAAAAACATGACGAAGAGAATCATAGGCACGATTAAAAACTAAACTCTCACAGATTTGAGAAAAACAAGGAATGATAGAGATCGGGCGATAGTTAGTGATTAGGTTTAGATCACCAGACTTGTGATAGGAAAAATGCTTGACACTTTCCAAGAAGCTGGGAAAATACCATTACCCAGACTAATGTTAAAAATAATGGACAAGGTAACACAAAGAGAAGAAGCAAGTTTTTTAACGAAAAAGTTGGGAATTCCATCAGAGCCAAGAGAAGAGCTGGAGTCAAACGTAGATATAATAGATTGGACTTCAAGAGGATTGGTCTCAAGTATCGATAGGCAAGTGGGAAAGTGAAAAGGAGTAATGCTGGAGATATGAGAAGAAAAATTAGAGTATACAGAGGGAAAAAAGTCAGCAAATAGATTACATATTCCTTGCGGAGTAGAAGCACTAGAATTATTAAAAGAAACAGAATCAGGTATAGAGGAAGAAGATTTTAAACTTCACACATATGACCAAAACCTCTTAGGACCATCTGATCTAAGTGACGATTCAATATCAGAAAAGTAGTTGTGCATTGCAATTTTAGTTTCTTTTTTTAGCAGCAGATCGCAAACGAGAGTAAACGGCATAATCCCTTTCAGACCCCGACTGCAAATACTTCAGGCGAGCAGCGTTTTTAGTATTCAAAGCACACAAGACATTACCGGTAAGCTATGAAGCATCATGAGGTTTATTAGACAGACATATAGGGGTGCTAGCAAGTATAAGTTGATGAAGCTTGTGGTAGAAGTAGAGAGCAGCAAGGTCAGGATCAAGTCCACGAAAAAACATATGAATACGAGCACGTTGTGCTCAGCTCACATACTTTGCGTGCTGTGTTTTTGTTCAACTGAAAGATTCCTCAGTTTACTGGGCTAGATATTCAACTTACTGTGTGTTTTAGGAGAATGTATCCTGCTGTGCGGTGTAGTGTTTGTACTGTGCTCGCACAATGTACTAGAAGAACTGTGCGGCACAACGAAGTTTGCTGTACCAAGTGAGCGAGCACAGTTAAGTGCATTGGATTTGCCCATAATTACATTGTTCTAACGAAATTTCCAGCCCAATACCTTTTAGATTTAACCAATTGCTCAATAGTCGAGGCGTTTTCATACCCTTGAGGCTAGATTCAGTCGCATGGTGAAATTTACGAATTCTTTTTAAGGAGCATCTTCGAGCCCCACTAATTTCTCTATCCCTACTCCACATTCCCTGTCTTAACAACGCTGTTTTAGCACTAAAATGTACTCTCTGAGCTTTGACATTATCATAGAAGAATAACATATTTAAGAATTTGCTTCTGTTCTTTGCCAATTGGCACATGCAGGGAGGTTACTATTCTGACAGAAGCATTGGAAAATGAGCCAAGCAACATATTGCAAAATTTAATAAAAATAAATAAATAATGGAACTCTCTGAAATCTATCCCTAACTCTGCAATCAAGCCAAGAAGAAGGCAGTTATACTTATCTGATACTGCAGGCGATATTATCATAGAAATCCAGGAAAAATCTGAATACATTGTTAGGCTAGCCCCACGCCAGAACCGTAAAAGAAAAAGTGGTGACTGTCTGTTAAGGATGATATCAAATTAAAATTTCAAATACAATGAGTATATAGTCCAGTAATTTTAGACAAAAAGGTCAATCGGTAAAAAAGTCCTTGTGAGGGTTTCTGATCGAAATTGTTTTTAATGTGGTATCATAAACACTATGTGAAACGTCGATTACGATAGTCTATTATGTACGAAATATCGAAATTTTCTCAGCTTCATATCTCGAAGTCGATTGGTGGCACGAGAAACTCGTATATGAAGCTTTTGTGCAGATTTTTGTGTTGGACAAATTTGATACAAACGTAAAATCACCGAAAACTAATAGTTAACGGAATGTTTCAGAAAAACGATATAGTTTAATTTGACCTTAAAATATATATATAATTGAATATGAATCGTAGTTTTATATAATATTTTTACAATTATAATATCACAATCAAGTGCGGTCTCTATTGCTTTACCCTGTAAAATTGCTCAACATACCTCTACCATGACACAGATTGAACAACTCAGCCCATTCTGGCATCTATAATATAAATATCTTTTTTATGCATGGACTAGTTTCTTCCTTGGAAAGTAAGATAGATAGATTACGTATGCAAAACTAAAGTCAGATTAATTACGTATGCAAAAGTAAAGACAAGAAACGCTATTATATCCGATTTACACTCTCCCCGAGGTTTGGAAAATGTTGCCGAGCCGAGAGTATGAATGGTCACCTCGTCTATTCTGGACCTGTTTTTCACATGCTAAAACATGGCAAGCACGAGAGTTTGAATGGCTTCCTCGTCGGTTCTCGCACTGTTTTATGAGGGTTTATGAGGGGCTCGTCCTAGCTCAAGGCTGCTCAAAATTTTGTCGGTTTTACGTATCGAGTCAAGGGGATTTGAAAAAAAAGTCTGATGCTGGCTCCGGTGACATTTACAAATCGATTTGGTTTGCCTACGAAATCGTGCATCATACCGGACAAGATGCATGAGTACGGATGGGTACGAGGTATAATGTTCGAATATTTGTAAACAAATTTCTGAACAGAGAAAATTTTACCTACCTAGACCATATGCATATCTGCGCACTTAAACTTCACACCCTTGAACTCGCCTCAATGTGGACAGGACGAGTTTTGTGGCGTACTGAGATAAAAAAAAGTTCCTCGACGAAACGCTTATAGGCCGTTCACACTCGACTCTAAATCAAGTAGATTTAGAAGCTGTCAAAGTTAATCAGGTAAGCGTTCACACTACCCGAAGTGATTTAGAATGAGGAGATTTAGAGAGCGAACTGTCATTCGAATTTGTGTGTACAATTTTTTTTTCATGAAAGTTGTTCAAAATGGTGCAGAAACATGCAAGAGCATTTTCTTTTCATTTTGTACAACTCACATTTTCCTTTTTTGTCCAATTTTTGCTATTTTTGAACGAAATTCGAATGACATTTCATTCAAATCTACTCTCGCTCTCACGGATGGAATTCGCCGCGCTCTGAGAAAAATTCGCCGGGGACAAAATTCACAATAGTACCTGATTTGTACTTCCGGTTTTTTTTCCCCATCCGGTCACCCCAAAACTTCCTCAACCCAGGGGCAGCGCTGCTTCGGTGTGGATGGAAATCTTCTCTCGTATCCCAGAGGTTGACGACAGATCCGGGGGCCTTCGATAGCTAGGAGACCTGAACCTTCTTATCTCGGTTCACTTATCCCATTTACAACCATTATTAGAGATAAGGCCTAAAACCTTATGTTTTATATGAATGACTAAGGTAGACTTTTTCTCCCATATATGCAGCGTCAGTGTTTGAATTAGCTGACAAAGTTATTAAATTTATATGTTAAAATATTATATACCCTTGCTGACGACACAGCCATACTAATAACGGGGAATAATTGGCCAAATGCTTATGTAAAAGCTAATTTCTTAATTAAGGAAACAATACATTGGTCTAACAAGCATAGTTTGAAGTTCAATTTCGAAAAAAAAAGTAAAATTGTACCTTTCCTAATACATCAAAACTTCTCTAATCCATTTAATCCTAAAATAAATAGAAGACAGTTCATTCATACTATATATGTATACATCTACTAAATGATACTCGACGAAATATTTAGGACTAAATAATGAAACGAAAAACCTAACCTAAACCAATGTCCATGTTAGTTTAGCTTAGAGATTTCCGTTAAAACGCTAAAGAACTTAACAACATTTTACGTATAAAATACAATTGGTATCTTATCTGACAACTGTATTTGTAAACAATTTCAACGATCCTTAGCATCTCCTATCCAATCACCGTGAAAAATATGTGGCCAAAAACTATATTGGCGGAACACCACGGAAACTACTTTTTATTTCCGGTCAGCCCGGAACGTGAGAAGGAGCCGGGACAAAATTCACAATAATATTAAAATTTACAATACAAATTTAAATAAAATCCAACCCAACAACCGAAAATCCGATCCAACAACCATTTTATGTTAATGTATGAAGAGAAAAGGCTGCTTTTTCTCTTAAATTAATCTAACATCATGAGCGGACGATTTGCGATCGGATGAAGGAAAGCGAGTAAATTGCTTGTTTGTGATTTAATTCCTAGAGTCTTCTTTGAATTATGGAGTGTGTGCATTTGGTTTAATGCCAAGTTTGAAGTTAATTAAATAAATTCCTAACCCTGAAGTAATTTTATTGATTTATCATGGCTGTTTTTAACATCTCGGCTTCCATGTTTTCTTGGCCCTAGTATCGATTCGGATACTCAAGTCCTAATGGCTCGTTTTGAGCTGTTCAAAAGTTTGAACATGTTTCTCTTCACTCTAAATATTAGCCCCAATTTCTGAGTCTAGAACTTATCAGGTTTTTTATAATACAAACACCAGAATTAGTTTCATGATATTATTTTTATTGATATTTGTATAACCCATTCCTACGCATGTCAATAGAACCTTCTGCGCTCCCGGCATACTATCTTGTTCGTCATCTTCGTCCAATTTAAATGCGATTGCAAAATCTCTCAGATGTAAGAAATGCACGCTGTAATCAGACAGTGGGCCCGACAGGTATTTCGAGACGTCTTTTTGTCCGAGCGCCATAAATAAGATTGCAAGCCACTGTAAATGTACTGTCCACACAACCTCCGCGATAGATTTCATCTAAAAGTCGATGGGCAGCTCTGGCCTAATTCTCCTGGAACGGTAGGGTCCTAGCCCTGAAATGAAATCCGGTTAATTAAGCTTCTGCACACGAAACGAACAAACCTCTTGCTTCGAGTGAGAAATTCCTTCGACACTGTAGAAAACTCGATCAGTTGTTTCTGCAATCAAATTCACTCCAAAACCTGGGCTATTTCCTGATAGTTTCCCTCGATTTTGATCGGTGTAAGATGTATATATCTGGTATAAAATTCAGTAGAATACCTTTCGCTGCTTCGACTGTGAAAAGGTTATTTCACAATAAATTTGGTTAGTGGTCATACCAAAACTGTCAAATTCAACTCTGGAGTTGACAGTTTCTGATTTCGGATTTTCCATTATTTCCATGTGGCAAAAGAAGGAAGGAATCAAAACAAAATTCGAAACTCTCTGCAAACTACCCAAACTCTCTTAAAGTACTCGAATTCGCCGCGCGCGAAGGGGAAATTAGCATTTTTTTGTAGAATATTCACAATAATGGTTTAGTCAAAAAATGGTTGAGTAAACGACGCGAAATTACGAAAACGGAGGGACCGATTGGCCAATAATGTGCGAAAATGGCGAGAATGGAGGAATCGAAGAAAATTTTTTTTTTTTTAATTTTAAATTAATTAGCTTAAAAAAAGACACCCCCAAAAACAAGCGCAGCTCAAAGCATTGAACAGTTGCTTCAAAAATCGTAAAAGAACTTTGCACTTTGTACCAAATCGCGCACTCCCAAAACCACTCAAAACTGAATGATTTGGCTAATCGCCAAATCTTCATCTCCGTTTTCGTAGCTCGCGTCGTTTACTCAACCATTTTTAGACACATTTTCAGAAGCTGAGACTATAATCTTTTAGAACTAAAACACACCGGGATTTTTCAGATTTTTCGTAGCCAAAAACCAACACGTGAAATGTGCGAAAATGGCGAGAATGGAGGAATCGAAGAAGCTTACTGAAAATCAATTTAATTTTAATTTAATTCATTTAATATATTACATGTTGTGAGATGTAGAGTATTAAATTGCAGTAGATTTTTCTATACAATATTTTGCATTTAAAATAATAATTGCATGCATTTAAATAATAATTGCTATTTGAAGTAGCAATAAAAAACCATATTCAACAAAATATATATAATTTTTTTTAAAAGATATCAAGTTGGGTCGTTTCGTGTTTTCAGTTTTTCCATATTAAAGAAAATAAATTGCAATATACAGTTATATCGCCAGGATTAAATAAGCTAGCTATTAAAAAAATGTATGGGTAATCAGGTAAGATTTAATTGATTTAGCTCTAAAGCGATCAGCTGATCGAAATCGCCTGATTTAGAGCCTAGTGTGAACGGCATATAAATCTACTTGATTAACTCGGTCAGAAACCGAAAAAAATGTATGGGTAATCAGGTAGATTTAAGTTGATTTAGCTCTAAAGCGATCAGCTGATCGAAATCGCCTGATTTAGAGCCGAGTGTGAACGGGCTATTACCCTATGTTTAATCGGAGCATAAGATAAACCATCTTCACCCTATGTCTTGCTAAACGTTTCACCGACTGTCTTGTCAAATGCTCCGACGAAACGATCGCCATGTGCGTAATCGAGACTTTATAGGTTAGATGGAACCTTGGCTAACTAAACTCGCCGCATTCTAATGCATATAATATTTTTCGCATTTATGTACTTGCTAGTATTTTTATGATATTATTGTAGAATAATCATAATAATTTAATGTCTCTAAAAGCTGTTCTCATTGGTAATACCTTGCTGTGATTTATGAGTATCTGGCACAATATTCGATTTTGTAATCTTTCATTTTTATTAATAAAAATTTAAATTTAAAGATTAATAAAAATTTGATTGATCTATCATTATAAGTCACAGATCCCGAGCATTTTGAATTAACATCAAAGCAGCCTTTCAGCTTCTTAGCTTTCTAGCTTCTTAGCTTTCTAGCTTGTTTTCGCTTTTCGGACGTCCATCACAAAAAAATCTTCGTATCTCTAATTTTTGTCCGTTGTCTCTTATATTTTTCTCAAGGTTTTAATCATTCATTTTTTCATACATGTGCAAAATGTGCAGCAAGAAACTGTCTAGCAGATAAGAACGTCGGTTTTCTAATCATAAAATGCACAAGCCGGGCAATTGGCTAAATATTTGGAACTGTAAATTTCTTATCAATTTTTTTCAAAGAAGATTTGCTATGTATTATCATTAAAATTATGAGAGGAAATTTGTTTCATATTTCGTATCTTTTGCTGTGCGATAAGAACGAAATGCACTTCCCTCAACTCATTCAAATTTCCTCCTCATGCTGATTCATCGACACTCATTGTGCGTTGTGGGTAGATTATCTATGGGGTAGATCATTTGGTAACAATATAACGTTTCATGTATTGTTTCTGCAAAGCCTTATCTGCAACGCCAGCCAGTGTCCATATTGGTGGCCGAAATGCGTCAATATATCGCTGAAACTACTTCAATATGATTCATATCAATGACAGCTTATCAATGACATTTTGCGTTCAATATTCATAAGTGAACTGATTTGACATCTGCTTTGAAAGTGCAAACGGATCAATGCTATAAACGTGTATTATATGTACATAGACTTATATTTTGAACGTACTGATAAACATCGATACTGTATCAGAGAAAAGTATTTGTACTGAAAAATATTAGATTGTTTTTTCAAATTTACATGTGAAAGTGTCTCATCGATTTTAATAAAATCTTTTACTCTCGTTTCTATGGCAATTCATCTTTTTTTTCGATTTCGGTATGCATAGATATTAACCAAATACGTATTTCTTTTATTATTACCATATTTTCTTATTTATTCAATCATCTAATACAACAGAAATATTCTACTTAGCCAGTAAGGAGGGCAGTATTTATTTAGAATATTTTTAAATTCAATAAGTAAATAAGTAATTTAGTAAGTGCTATCAGCGCCCAAAACGTGTGCCCAAAACCTGTGAATGAAAGTATGATCCCTGCGCGCAAAAGGGATATTAAAAATGGCTGAGGCTCTATCGGGGTGTTGTGACTCACGAACAGAGACTTCAGAGCTAAGTTCTGACTAAACGTAATGGTGATGCAGTTTGAAGAAAATACATTACATAGTTAAGAAACACTCTACAAAATTCGAAGGACGGATTTTTTTAACAGTGTTAAGCATTCACTATATGCATCATAAGCAAAATTAAATTTGAAGAGCAACTAAAGGGCGAACCTACGTTTGACGGATTCTGAAGTATGTATAAGACAGCTGTAATGACACGACACTTGACGACAATATTCAAGGACATTGCGAACAAAAGATAGAAAAAGATGCACAGAGTCAGAGATATTATTGGATGATTTTGACGTTCTAAATTTTAATTCCCTAAATTTCAATTCCCTAAAAAAATAAAGATAAACGAGACGCGGTGATGACGGTGTGCATAATGTGCTGGTCAGATCTAAACTAAGAGTCGAAAATGACGCCAATATCTTTAAATTTTTTGACCACATCAAAAGGAGATCCACAACTATGATAAGCGAACACAACAATGAATTTTCTATAAGTATAAGACATTTAATGCAATTTCCAGACATTTAGAGCGAGAGTACTCAATGTACTTAAATCATTTTCCAGCGGCAAACATCTTGAAATCATCAGCATACAAAAGCCAAGACGAATTAATAGAGAATGGGATGTCATTAATAAAAAGTAGAAACAGAAGGGGGCCAATAGTGCAACCTTGTGAAACTCCTGAGATTGGGTGGAAAGAAGAGGAAGAGCAGGAATTGGCAGTGATTAAACAGACGCGATCATGCTCGTAAGAGGAAAACCAGGTAAGATGGAAATCGGAGAATCCATAGCCTTCTAGCTTCAAGAGCAGCATTAGAAAGAGTAAGCTTTCCCTCAACAAAACCATTTTGCTTCTGAGCAAGGAAAGGTTGGACGTAGTTTGTTAAATATAACACATTCAAGAAGTTGAATAAAGCATGGAAGAAGGGCTGTCAGGCGGTTATTGTAAAATCAAGCACAATCACCCGACTTGTGTGTCGAAAAATTATATCCTATTTTCCATTGCACCGGAAAAACTTCAGTGGCAAATCTATAATCAAAGATAATTGACAGTAGAACACACAAGGAAGAGGCAAGAGATTTCATCAATACATTGGAAATACCGTCACAGCCACAATCAGTGCTATTATCGAGGCGAATCATTACGGATTCAGCTCCCAACGGATTGGTGTGAAGTGAGGGTGAAATAAAGACGAAGCGAAATGTGACGTTATATAAGGTAGGTGCTGAAGACTGGGGGCAAAAGTTTGAGAAATAGTAAGCAAAATGCTCACATACTGAACTGAATTGACCGAATTTATCTCAGAAGTCAGACCCGGGAACTTTGCTTTAAATCTTCACATTTAGAAAACGGTTGCTAAAGTAACAGGAGAGTTACGCAAAAAAGCATATACTGATACCGAACTGGTGCAAGGAATATAAAGAGAAGCAGCGATCAGGAATTTAGAGGGGGTTAAAGAGGAGGCTGTTTTCGAATGACCCTAAAAACTTCTGGTCATTCCTTCGCTCCTTAAATTCCTCCTCTCCTATGCTTGACTCCCTTACATTTAATAATATCACTGCTGCTCTTCCTCAGAATGTTTGTGATCTCTTCGCAATGTTTTTCTCTTCTGTATACTCTGATTCAATGATTCCCTCTTCTTATAGCGTCCCTTTTAATCTCCCTCCTTGTCTCTCTTCACTCTCGACTAATCCTCTTGAAGTTGAATCCCTTATATGTTCTCTTGATTCTAGTTACTCTCCTGGACCTGATGGCCTTCCTATTTTTTTTTTTTGTGAAAAATCTTGCTTCTTCTTTATGTGTCCCCCTATCAATTTTATTCAATTTAAGTCTTTGTTCTGATAAATTTCCTTCCTCCTGGAAGCTGGCAAGCATTTTCCGTATTTTCAAATCTGGGGAACGCAATGTTGCCTCAAATTATCGTCCTATTTCTATCCTTACCCGTTTCTCAAAAATCATTGAACTTTTTGTGTTTAACAAAATTTATAACTCTCTTAAGTATACTTTCGCACCTCTGCAACATGGTTTTATTAAAGGTCGGTCCACATCTACGAATCTCATTGAATTTACTCATGCTGTGTCCTCGGCGTTAGATTGGAACTCTCAAGTTGATGCTATATATACAGATTTTTCTAAGGCATTTGACTCTGTCAATTTCGATCTTCTGCTACTCAAATTAAACCACTATGGCATCTGTGAACCTTTACCTTTGTTTTGCCTCCCTCTCTGGCGTTTCGTCCTTACCATTTTCGTCCTCTTCTGGTGTACTTCAAGGTTCTATATTAGGTCCGCTATTATTCAACCTATTCATCAATGATCTTTCTATTCTATCGTCATCTTGTTTGCTCTATGCAGATGACTTAAAATTATTTCGAGTAATTAATAGCTCAGATGATCATCTACTTCTTCAGGATGATCTGAACTCTCTTACTGATTAGTGTAAGTCTGTCTACCGTTAAATGTTTCAAAGTGTTTTGCCATGTCTTATTCTCTGAAGTCCCAGACTAATGCCTTTCCTTACTTACTATGTGAATCCGTCCTTCTCTGTGGATTATTTTACTGATCTGGGAGTAACCTTTGATCGTAAACTTAAATTTGATATCCATGTTCGTAACATTACTAATAGTGCCTCGCGTATTGCTGGTCTTGCTATACGTTCCTGTCACAATTCTTTTAGCAATTTTCATAAGTTAAGATATTTGCTACCCTTGGTCGTTCCAAACTTGAATACAATACTCAAGTTTGGTCTCCTCGTTTTGCATAGCTTTCCGATGCCATTGAATCTGTTCAACGGAGGTTCACTCGCACCCTACTCTTTAAATTTAATCTTCCCTACATGCCTTATGATGAACGCTTATCGCTCCTTAATCTCCCTCTCCTAGCAAAGCGCAGAGTTTACCTTGATGAATGCTTTCTTTTCAAAATTTGCCATGGCCATCTGAACTCATTTATTGCATCCTTGATTAATGAACGGCAGTGTAAGAGGCAAATTAGGCCCTCCGTTGTCTTTGATGTACCATTTGCTTGTACTGAAACTTACTTTCATTCTCCTGGTTTGCGCCTATTATGTACCCATACTATAACGGTTCCAACTTGGCCCTCTTCCACACTCTATTGCCACCTTTAAAAGAAGTGTTCGCAACACAATATTTGCTGATGTGCAATTTTATTTATATTTTTTGTCATTCGTTTCTTGTTTTTCATATCTTAATTTTCTCAATTTGTTAGTACTAAGCTATTCTATTTGTAATTAGGCTTTTTGCCTGTTAATGGATTACTTAAATAAATGAAATGAAATATCCGACTTGCAATGCATTCAACAGGAGGCGAAAACGAAAGACCCCTGCAGATAGTTCATGTGAGCGACTTTCCCATGCCAATCAAGACCCCTAAAACATCCGATTTGCCAGAAAGTAAACGATTACGGTCTTTACGAAAGAGCACATGCAAGGGTAAAATTTCATTGTCATGATTGTCTTTCATGAGACAAATAATATCATCTCGAGCATAGATAGAGTATCAGCTAATTTCGCTGGTCTTAATTTTTAAACCGGCTAAATTTTAAATTTTTAAGTCAAACCACAATAATCTTAAATATTTTGCAACATATTCTTATTCACACATTTATTCAATCTCAGCATATCCGAAAATAGTTTGATCTCTAGGAACACCATTTTTTATTTTCTTCCTACTGATCTATGTCGACATAAAGTTTTCAATTTGTCTTATGATTTCATGAGCACATATATCAGCTCTATACTTTTTTGTTATTCCTTTCGTTCCATCTGCTCGTAACAAAGCCATTTTGAAAATTATTACTATCACTCTAATATATTATGTGAGAGAATGTCATGCTTATGACCTTACATGACTTCAGCTGATTTATTAATTCTTTAGATAATTGATTACGGTTCTTTGATGGCCTAATTTATTTAAATTAATGCTTATCACGCAATGACACCTAGTGAAGTAATTGCATGTGATGAACTGTGTGAGAGGTCACTGTTTCAAACAATTTCAAAAAAATTCTGTTTACATGAATTTAATATCATTAATATGCTACCAGTAAGCTACCAAACCAAAGATTCTAGTCCAAAGCAAAGTTCCAAATTTTAAAGTCCTGAAATCAAAGTTTATTTGTTTATCTATCACTTGCCGGTCAGATATTTTCTGTTGTGGAACAGTGTAAAGTATCTACTAAGATAAATTTAGTATCATGTTGAAACGCATTTAAAATACGTTCGAAGCTGGAGTTTCACTGTTTTTATGACTGTAAGCGAAAACGTTGATTTTAAATCTGTAATGGACGTTTTTAATTTCTTTAACGATTTTCGCAATTAAATAAAATATTTTTGGTTGTTTGTACCTAACCATTAGCTTCATAAAAAAACCAGAAATTATTATAACCGTCCCGACTTGAGATTATTGTTTGTTTCAATCGCAAGGTCAATCAAAAACAACAAATTAATTATTGCAAGTTGTCTAGCTGTTGATTGTCAGAAATAGCGTTTATCTCTATTTGTTTTCAGACCAATAGAGTATTCTCTGTTGTAATTGGTTATAGTCAGATAGTAGTATCAATAGTAGATAGCTTCAGCCAACTGTAAAAGCTTCAGATTGCCAAACAAATCGAACATGACCCATATTTACTGTAAAATTTGCTCCCGATTTGATAATAGGACGAGAGTGTAGTAAAAATTGAAAGCAGTTAAATCTTTATTTGATATAATTAGATAAGATAAAGTAAAATAAAGTAAAAGAGCAAAATTAAAGCGGTTCCACAAAATCCCTTAGCAGAACTGGAGTTGAAGATGTTTTCTTCAATAATTGTCAATTGTCACCAATAATACCTCGCAGATTTCAGTGCTTAAATGTGTTTCGAATTGTGTTATGAATAGCGGTTTCCACCGAGTGATAAAAGTGAGTACTTTTCTTTCTTGAAAGAAATCACGATTTATGTTTCTATTTTTGGAACGTTGCGTTTTTTCATTTTGCTTTCTCAGTTACTGCAGTTGACTTTGCTATCCTTGCATTTGATATTAACTTGAAAATCAATCAAATCAATTTTTCAGTTTTCAAAAATGCCATTTAGCAATCAACCAAATTTGGATAGCAGCTGCCCAAAATGCAAAGTCATTGTGCCGAATGTCGTCGATGCAATACAGTGCGATAGAATATGGGCAAAAAGTTCCCATATAGAGCGCGAACATTTCTACTGTAGAGTTGCAGACTCTGTTTAAACAAAAACTAAAAAAATTCAATTGATTTGTGACTCCGGCAAAGCCATATTCAATAAATTTAATACGCTTAGGGGCAAGAAAGTGGTGATGTTTTATTTTGCCAAAAACTGGACTCTGAGATAGCTATGTGACCGGTGTGAAATGCGTTGTATTGCTGCGGTGGATTAACCAGTACTCCGTTTACGACAAATCATGCCTTTTCTTTCGCACACTGTTAAAAAGCTTAATTAACGATACGGCATGGTGGAGTGAGGGACAAATGAGCATCGTCTTGAGGTTTAACGTCACTCGACGCACTTCCACTGGCTTGATTTATGTTTTATTTTATGTTGTTTAATCTGGGTCGGTTAGGAGCTGTTCTGCCAAAGCACGGCAGATTTTTACTTTGCGACGACTCTTCTCATTTTGAACGCTTCCATTAAAATACATCAACGGACTCAAAAATAGTCGGGAGAGATAGATAACTTCACTATCTCTCCCGACATTTTCGTTCGTTTCGGAAGCTGAAGAACCCCAAAATTAGCCCAGATAGCATTTCGTTAAAAAAAAACTTACACATTTGAATTTTCTACATAGTGCTGTCTTTGTGAGCTGTGTTAAACAACAGAGAAGATTTTGCGTCATTTTCCCAAGCAAGAAAATAGTATTAGCGAAAACACTTTTACGAATAAATGCAAAGTAAGCAAAGATATTTTTGCAGGCGACCATAATCAACCATATCAAAATATTTGCTGATTATATCGGAATGTTTAGTGTTCAATCTGCTGCTTCTAAGTAATTCGAAAAAATCTTAGATCGAATTAAAGATTGGTCAGCACCCAGATACAAAACAATCTTAAATGTTTTTCTGAACAATCGTGCTTTTTTTTTATGACGAGAGCTTGTCTTAGACTGCCAAACAACTGTCCTGAGGCAAAATAAAGCTATAAAAAGACGGGGGGTTGTTTTCATGATTCAGATGGCACATGAATTAAGTAAAATAGCGTGAAATATCAAAAAATCTAACCAACAGAAAATTATGTGTCAGCGCTAATGAACATTAGTAACTTAAAAGGTATGTGATATGATAAATATAAAAAGACTTTCATAGCTAGGCCAGTTCTTTATATATTTACGATTTTTACCGTTAGCATCCCTTCTTTAACAAATTGGTCACTAGCTGAAGTTGCTCAGGGAGTGGATTAGCTCAAAGTTGCAAAGAACACGAAAGCATAGTGCTAAAACTCAGCCATTATATCGACGAATTGAGCATCTGACCAAATAGCAATAAAGTATTGCTCTATGCATTGTTTCCATTTTTTCCAAATATTGGGCAACATACCAAGGTTAGGTTAGCCAAGTGGCTGTCAATCAGAGCCTTCCTGAAAGACACACATAGGCTTAATAAAAACCCGTTGTGATATCACGGATATGCTTCCCCTTTGCCACTATACTCTGGGAACCATTTGGTTCCTTCGATTATCTGGAAAATGCCCTTTACATTTTTATATTGTTTCTTGTGGTGGAAGGTTGTAGCCGGAGAAATGAAATTGACCATACGTGAATCATCGTGTCGTATCAGCGCGTTATTGGGACGCTATTTGTGTTGTCTTAAGTGTAAAACTTTATTTCTGGTCAATCCTACTAAACGGGTGCTATCGAAAAACGATGGCCGATACGTTACGTGATAAGCCAACCTAACCATCGTAGAACAGGATTTAGTTTACTAGAAAAACCCTTTAAGTGGATAAAACATAAGTCATCAGACTTGAAAGAAAGGGCTTTACGAGTGAGGCAATTTTATCCTCATCAGATGATGAAGGACGAAATTGTCTTGAGATACAGTTCCATCAAAAATCTTTGAACTCTATACCCAAACGTAGGAGGTACTCATCCGTGGGAACAGCCACTACACAACGAAGTGCATTACGAGTTAAACTTGACAGCAGGCTAGTGCAACCTTTGTCCATCCTTTGTTCATGGAGGCCCAGGACTGTCTTGCAATAGCACAAGATGATTCTTCAGCCCAGGACTTTTTTACGTTCTCAAGATATTTTTAACTATTGGCTGGTTTAACCGATGAAATCACTATACCTGGTATAAATGGTAGTACACCTCCGGTAGGATGGTGCTAAGCCTTGTCAGTTTGTACGCCCTCCAGCTGCCCCGGATACCTCTATTTTTTAATTGCAGGCCATCAAAGCCCAGAGATATGAACGGCTCGAGGGAGTTTATGACTAACTTCAATTGGAAGTTTGAAGTCGTTAGTGGTGGCGAAAAGCTGTTGGTCTTTTCCTTATGATGTGCTGCGCATCCAGGGTGGCTATGAGAATAGTAAGTGGTTACGAAGGCGGATTGACTCATTGCAGACACATGGATCACTTCGTTTTGCGAACATGATTAAAAATCTTCAGTTTCAGAAAAATCTACTGACTGGTCAATGCATTGTTAAACTCTCCCCTGCACTCTCTCCGTAGAGTGATGATTTTATATTCCAACATGCGGGCTTTGAATTCGTTTTGACTTTTGGTGGATTGAACACTGCTCTAGCTGCAGAGTTGAGAGTGCTAGAAAAAGTGTTAACCGTTTAATCCAGACCCTGCCAATAATTGATACTCCCCGGAGAAAGTTCCAGCGAAGATCTGACCAGAAATTGGAACTTCGTCCATTTATTCCTATGAGCAAAGAATACTTCCTCAGTGGAACATCGGGCGCCCACAGTAAAGCATTGTGATCAAAGAACGATCACTCCTGTATGAACTTCCATTCATTCAGGAGATGTGTGTGCCGCCCACTGACTGAGGTAACGTCTAGAAGTTCCCTCCAATTTGAGCCTTTGCGACCATTTTAGTCAGAAATGTCTAACACTTCACGATGATCATTAGAATCAGCTCTTAGAACAAAATGCACCCTGATTCTAACGGCCGCATTCACTACTTCCAGAGAGAATTTGTGCGATCGTCGTGTGCCTGATTTCAATGGTAGGTTTGCGCTCTAACAGATATATGTGTTATCCTTGTGACAAAAATTGTGAAGAATAATGATATTAAAGATATTAGCAAGAATACGGAATTACAAGAATACAGACTCCTGGTTTCTTCAGATTGTCGGATGGTATCCGTATGTATCTATTAGTGCCTAACCAGGAGAGCCGGTTGTTTCCATGGTTCTCAGATTAGTATAAACTCCCCCTCTGTTTTAGATTGGCGGGGAGGTAGGGCAGCTGTTGCTTACCAAAGTCAAATGCGTTTGTTATCTTTTCAGGTAGCCTCAACGTTCTTGTCCACATCCAGATTAACCAGCAGTTACAGAGGTGGAGATACCAAGACAGCGTTAATCAGCGTTAGTGTTACTATTACAGTACTCTGCCCTACGTAGCATATGCCTTATCTGACATTTTTTTTCCATTTTTCTGCTAACATCGGATTTGAAGATTTCATGGGCTGATACATCATTCTACAAAAGTTGAAAACTCCCATCTTTTGTGCGAGTATGTTAAAACCAATAGTGTAAAATGCATTATCCATCTATCTGCAGCATTTAGAACAAAAATAAATCTTTAAATAACTCAACAATTACTCAAATGCAGGTAGGGCGTTTATGCTACGTAGGGCAGTACTGTGCTTTCTCGCCTCTAACGCTAAAACAGTGATATGACTATTCTAAAAAGTCTACAACACAATAACATTTCTCAAAACTGAAAAATATTAAGTTCTCAAAATTATTTCCCTCAAACAAACTGGCGTACACACGCATTGCATTATGAAAAATAATTATTTTAGGATATATTTGAAAATAATAATTCGGTGATGTAATTGTATATCTATTCGGACTATAAATATATTTCTTATCA